>CAEGAE010042482.1:0-12568 GCA_903067095.1 Girardinus metallicus
GTATTTGTGATCCTGCCTCTTTATTATTACATTGAATATAATTTCAGATTTTTGTATAACTTTTCTTCAGGTTAATTTAGAAAGTGAGCTGTTATTGTTACAAGTTAATTTTCTAAATACAGAAAAGTAACTTAGGGAAGCTCAAGTGTGAAAAATTGGATTGATATTGATATGCAATAGTAACACTGCTGTTATGTTAGATTTAACAATGTTTTATTTGATCTTTTTTTATCCGATTAATCGTAAGAATAATCGATAGATTACTCGATTACTAAAATATTCGTTTACAACCGCCCTAATCTATTGTGCTCACTTGAACAGGTTAGTCTAGGTAAAAAACAAGTTCATTATATGTTTTGCACAGAATAATTCTTAGCAGAGATTTTAGTCTGCTCAGTTGTGCTTATTTCCTCTCAGAATAAGTTCTGTCACTTTAAAACCAAATAAGCTGGCCACGCCCCCAACTCAATGTTTACCCTCACAAGTGAAAATGGCTGCAAACAGATGCGCAAGTAAACAATTATAAATATTTGAATAGCATTAGTAGAGCCTCCTGCACAACAAACAACAGTGCAGTAAGATGTCTCTGGATGGTAAGTCAACAACAAAACACTTGTTTTTTCCAACAGCCATTGTACAACGCATACAGCAGTAAAACCTGCTGACCAAACTTCCTGGAACTCCACTTGGGCTGATGGGTAACAGCACAGTGTGACTCAATAATCGACCTTATTGAACAGGCTGAGTGTTTTTAAGCAGCTGGGTTGTTTTCAGAAGCAGTAGAAATCCAAATGGAAGTACAAAAATGTGCAAAAAGAAGATTTTGCATAGTAGGTCTCCTTCAATGTGCTGCTCAGTTCTCCCAGCAACACTAGTTTCTCAGATGTATCTCAACCAGTCCTGAACAGGATCAGCTGAACGATCACAGGAATCCTGTTAATACCTTAGGCATGCGGGTCATGCCTCCCACCAGCAGCACCTCTCCAATGTCTCCCTTGGACACCTCGGCGTCCTGCATGGCCTTCTGGCAGGGGGCCACGGTGCGCCGAATCAGGTCGGCCACGATGCCCTCGAACTGAGAGCGGGTCAGCTTCATGTTCAGGTGTTTGGGTCCAGAGGCGTCCATGGTCAGGTAGGGGAGGTTGATGTCCGTCTGGGGAGAAGAACAACACGTCAGAGGATGCTGTGTGTGTGTGGAGGGACGGTCTGCAGGAGCTACTGACACTAAAACACACTTCCTACCTGCAGAGAAGAGGACAGCTCACACTTTGCCTTCTCTGCAGCCTCTCTGACCCGCTGCAGCGCCATGTTGTCCTTCATCAGGTCCACACCAGACTGGAGAGACAGACAGAGTCAATAAAAGCCTCCTGAAGTTTGTCACAATGCTCACCAACAGCCCTGTGATTTTTGCGATGCGGAAAAAGAGGATGGAATTATGTAATTTAATAAACAAAATGGAACCAACAACAAAACGTGGAATTTCATTTAATTAGTGGTTTTCTGCACCCCCAAGTTAACAAGAAGGGTCTACAGTTGTTCCTATGGAAGTGAGTATAAGCTTTTACTTTTTATAGGTTTTTTATGTGACATATATTTTGGTGTTGAGTTTAACTCTAAAGCATTTTCAAAAGGGAGACTTTCTTTTGTTAAAAACAAGATTCTTAGGTTTGAACATAATGTTTGAGTTCTCAAAAAATAGAGTGGGAAACAGATGTTCTATGAATCACAGCACTTTGTGTCATTTGTGAAACAGAAAAACAGAAACGTTGACCTCAAGTTATTGATCTATTAAGTTTTTTTCATTCAGAGCATGATTACATACTTTCTGGGGTAATAAATATGACTAAAATAAAAAATATGAAATTGGAATAAATAACACGGAAAACGTGGAATTTGGGAAATCGATCAAATGACTTTCATAGAACCCAACTCACCTCTCTCTTGAACTCCTTCACGATGTGTTTGAGGAGGTGCTGGTCGAAGTCTTCTCCACCCAGGAAAGTGTCTCCATTGGTGGATTTCACCTCAAAAACTCCCTTCTGGATCTCCAGGACAGATATATCAAAGGTTCCACCACCCAGATCATACACAGCGATGCTGGAAGAGCAGCAGATGTGTCATTTAACTTCAGGTCAGTAGCATCAAACATCAAGCATTCCTCAGACCGATCCTCACATCTTGTCCTGGGTTTTGTCTAGGCCGTAGGCCAGAGCAGCAGCGGTCGGCTCGTTGATCACACGCAGAACGTTCAGACCGGCGATCTGACCAGCGTCTTTGGTGGCCTGAGGACAGACAAGTGAAGCTCAGTTCATCCTGACAGCAGCCAGAGGTGACCTGGTCTGAGTCATCTAAAACCAGAAGAAACTCTGGCCAATTAAAACTGACAGAACTCATATGTTTATTTGATCTCCGGTAACTGAACAGACGACTCATTGTCTGGGGTCTGTTGATAGAATAAACACTGAGCAGACACAACTGCACTGTTTATCACATCTGCTACATGAGTTGGGATTGCTCTATATTTAAATTTTTGGGTTGAGGCGTTGGTCCCTCCAACAACTGGGAGAGGCTGATCGGCGTCACCAAAACTCAAAGGACACCTGAACTATGACCCCCAGAAGGAGCTGAAAGAGCAGAGGAGGAAGTTCAAATCCCAGATTGCACTGGGATTTGCTCCTCTGTACTTTAAAAAGGAGCAGCAAAAACAAATGAGGAAGATTAGCAGAGCTGCTAACAACTGATGATGTCATCCAAGGAATATCATGCTGCCTGGACAATTTGCATGGACTGGCCTCTTCATATTTGTTGCAAGCCTGACTGCTACTGGAGATCTTTCAGTATGACTATCCACAACAACTCTCTGAAGACACTCGGATGGTATGAGTTATAACATTTAACTTCCCTTTGGGATAAATAAAGTCTTTTTGATTTTGAATGCCATAGTTCATGTTTTCCTGATTATTACTGAGGTGAAACACAGAAGTTGTCTTCTTTTGTAATATTAGAAAGCAGCAGACATATTTGCTCCTTCAATGGAACCAAAGCAGGAAAATGTTCACTTTTACAAGCTAATGTGGGAAAAGTGAATGTCTCCACCAAATATTTTTACATTTACATTGAAAGCAATAATAGAACACTTGTGAATATCCAGCTCCTGCATAAAGAGGCTGACTTCATGATCAGAATAAACAGTCTTGTGTTCGGTCCTGAGCAGCCTTTCCCTTTCCTGAATCCAGTGGCCCAGTTCACTCATGTTTAGAAGCAACATGTTCAGTAGGCAGAGCCAGAAGCTGAGGCGCCTATTAGAAACTGAGCATCATCAAACCAAAGCTGAAGCCCAAACAGCCCAACAGGGGATTAATAAAAGAGCAGTGTGTGTGTGCATGTGTGTGTGTGGTACCTGTCTCTGAGAGTCGTTGAAGTAAGCTGGAACAGTGATGACGGCGTTCTTCACGTTGCTGCCCAGATAGTTCTCTGCAACATAATCAGAATCAGAGCGCCATCCTCTGCTCCCTCACAGAACCGCTTAGCTGGCGTTCCCCTGGCAACATACCTGCCGTCTCCTTCATCTTCATCAGGACGAAGGCTCCCACCTGGCTGGGGGAGTACATTTTCCCATGAGCCTCCACCCAAGCATCGCCATTAGAGGCCCGGACGATCTTGAAGGGGACATTCTTTCTGAGGACGGAGGGAAGCAGAACTTTAACGTCATGCGTGTTCGGGGATCGACCTGCACTCCTCTGGAGAGTCACTCACATGTCCTTCTGGACCTCAGCGTCGTCAAAGCGCCGGCCAATCAGCCGCTTGGTGGCGTACAGCGTGTTCTTAGGGTTTGTGACAGCCTGGCGCTTAGCAGGCATGCCCACCAGTCGCTCCCCCTCCGCCGTGAAGGCCACGACTGACGGGGTGGTCCTCGCTCCCTCTGCGTTCTCCAACACCTGCAGGAGGAGGGGGAACTCTTCAGGGTGGGTTTGGCTTTTTCCAAAAACAGTTAATACGCTACAGGGGAGATGGAAACGTGTTTGCCAAATAGTTAGATGCATCAAATCTCCCCCAGCCAACTGGTCAATCTGTGTTAAGAGAGGCACAAAACTCAAAACATATTTTAGAGCAAACTTCCAGTTTGAACTCAATTTTTCTGAGATGTGGCCCATGCTAGTTTGAAACCTGTTTAATACAACCACTAACATCAGCATCTGATCAAATTACGCCTTGTGCAGCCTGGTTGATTCACTTCAAGCCAGTAGATGGAAACATGCCTCGTTTGCAACATTTTAGGAGTTTGCACGATAATTGGATGTAAACAAAACTACTGAACGCCAATTTACTGCTCTATCAACAAATAAATATTTCAAATGACATATGTTCAATAGGAATTAAAATGATTTACTACAACAAAAAATAAATAGATAAAATTATGTGCTTGACACATAAACATGATTTAACACTAACAAATGAGGTTTAATCATTTACCTATTCCAATGTACATCAAAAACATCCAATCAATGAAAAGCCAAATAAAGTAGATATGCTGACCAACTTTGAGACAGCAGTTCTGTTTAAAGCCAGTGTGTCCACATTCCTGAGCTAATCCTCACCTTGGCCTGCTTCCCCTCCATGACGGCGACACAGGAGTTGGTGGTTCCCAGGTCAATGCCGATCACGGACCCCTTGATGGCTTCCGACCTGCAGCACATACACATTTCACACCAGGAAGTGATGAGTTTGTGTTTCACATTTCATTCAGCAGTATGGCAGCGTTTCTACTCACGCATAATCTCTTCTGGACAAAGCTCTAATTGCATCCGACTGGAACCCACTCCAACATGCCTAGGAACACAAAAATACAAAATGGCTCATAACTCACTGAAATTACAACGAGGTCCGCTCGATATTAACATGTTAAACTAGATGAAGTCAGAAGATTCCCGGGCCCCTTTTTAGTGGTGTAACAGCATGAAGGGGGTGAGCTTCATGCTGTGACTCATGAAGGTCACAGAACCATTTACTAACCCTTTGGAAAAACCTTGTCAGAAAATTTGCCTGTTTAAATAGTTCGAAGACGAATGAACAGTTCTTAAACTGAGAATGTGTGAATTTTAACTCTGCTTAATTTGTTCATGTAATAACCTCGTAAGTTGACGCGTGACAGTTTTGACGCATCCTCTCGTGCTAAAGTTTGTAGCAAACTGAAGAGCACGAGCAGATCACCATCACCAAGCAGATGTCCAATAACCCAGTAAAGAACTAAATGTCACGAGCCACTTGGGTCAACCTCAAACGCTTTTCACTAAACTACGAGGTGGCCTCAAGCTAGCACCACTAGCATGCTGCGCTAAGCGGCTAGCTGTCAGGCTGTCATGCCGGGCTGAGCACAGAGCGTGTGTAAACGTAGTAATAAAATGGTTGACCTCTTACCTTCTTCACCAAAGACGACACATTTCGAGAGCAGTTTTTGGTTGGCAAAGACCTTGAAACGCTCCTTGCGACACTCAACATTTTTGACAAGCCGGCTAACGAGCTAACTAACGCTGTTTCCAAACGAGCAAACAAAAAAGCAGCGCGGTAGGCTTAAAGCCCCAGAGCGACCTGAGAACAGCTTAACTGTGAAGATAGCGCTGCAGAAGTGTCCTCTGTCAGTGTTCAAGCGGGAAGAAGCTCCAGCTCAGGCCCGTTATGACTACTTCTGTCTGGTCTGCAACAGCAAAGAAAGTGCGGAGACGCTTCTGGAATGATCTAACACATGTTGCACCAGACACCACCGAAGGACCCGAATTAGGCTGTACAGATACTGCCTGAAAAATTATATTGAATGGCAAAATATTTACGGCCGCTCGTGAATACTCTGCATATATATGCCAGACGGTATAAACTGAACAACAATTGTAAAAAAAATATCGAGAATATACAGTTGGTTATTTTTACCCTTTTCTGTTTTTTGTGAGTGTGGCCAGAATGGGACAGACACAGGTAGTGGGGCATGTGAAGGTCATGATGTAACAAATACGCGAAGGTTTCACGTGGGTTACATCAGTGATGCTGAATGAACGTATATGTTATGTCATAATCCATCCATACCAGCACCAATATACACTGTTACGATTTTATGTGGCTGTGTTTTTATTGTTGTTCCCTATACGTTCCACATGCTGGAACACATAGGGGTAGAAAGATGAAGAAATTAATTATACCTGAAACTAACAGTTTAAACAGTAAACAGAAATGCCAAGCTAAAGATTATTACATGCACAAATAATAATAAACCAAGAGGTAAACACACTGATCTAAGTATAAAAAGGTTTGTATTCATTATCCTTGGAAGTTTTTTTAATTTTTTTTAACTTTGTCTGAACCAGAAACATAGATTTAAGTGTTGGAATTTTATGTGATACACTAATGCAAAACTTGTCAATCTTAGCCCCAAAGCTAATGTGTCATTATGTTTTTTTCATTATTGTGATATAAACAAATCAGATAGAGGTGTTACATACACAGAAACCAAATGAAATGTGCGATAAAAGAAAAGAGTCCATTGCAGTCCATATGAGTAACAGAGTGTGTTTGGTTGACGTGGTAAAGAAAGAAATATAATAATAATAATAATAATAATAATAATAATAATAATAATAATAATAATAATAATAATAATAATAATAATAATAATAAAGCATTATATAACAATGAAAAAAATACACAAGTCCTTAATTACATTACTGATCATAATTAAAATGCTACCAAAAAACCGATAACAATAATAACAATATTAGCAATAATAAATTTACACTCTGCCCCTGACTGTGCAACAAAAATATGTCATTATGTTAACTTAAGTTTAAAAGTCAAAACAAGGACTATTGTTTAAATAAATGTTTGAAACTCATTCAGAGCAGCCTTCACTGTTCAAACACTGACCCAGATAAGAAAACCTGTTGGCAGAAATGTTACTTGCCCCATAAAGATTGACCAACATAATTTTCCAGAATTGCTCAGTTCTGGAGTGAAGCTCTGATCAAACAACACAGCAACCAGTTGACGGTGTGTGTGCTGCCTATAAATGTCAGGAGTTCCAGCTGCTCCGGAGCAAAGCATCAACTTGCTGCTGTCCACCATGACTGTGACACATTTGGCCGTCGTCCTTGTTTTCCTGCTGTCCTTCAGCGACGCAGCACCAGCAGAAGACATATGCAGCCAGCTGACCAGAACTCTGACAGCTGAACAGATCGACCAGGTACAGATTAGAATCCACCAGACCTTTGTCTTCCTGAGCTGGGTATAAAATAACAGAGCAGCTATAACGTGATTATTTGCTTTGAGCAGATCCTGGGCCGCTGGATCTTCATTGAAGGGACAGTTAAAAATGACTTCTTTGGCCCTGTGCTGGACCACATTGAAAGCATGTGGATGGTGCTGAACAGAACAGCAGACAACCAGACCCTCAGGCTAGACCTGGCAAACCGCCTGGCAGCACAGCAGCTGCCTGTACCAATGTAAGGAAACATTGTTTTCTGTCACTGCTTGTCTTGTTAAAGCAACAAATTTGACAGCTTACTTCAGTCATATTCAGATAGAAAACTCTCCTTTATTGCTTCCTAAATAAACCTGGATTACACAATCAATAGGTGTGCTTAGGAAGCAGCCTTTAACAGATTGGCATAACATCCAGTAATTCTTCTTCTTGTACAAAAAGGTTTATTCTAGACTTTCTTATGCAGTTTTCTGTTGCATACGATTGACTTTGTGGTCAACCATGACACATTTTCCCACTAGTATAACTAATTTATTTATTTTTTCTTATCTTAGGAAAGAACAATGTCTCCGAAGCACAGTGAATGTTACCCTCGTTAGTGGCAAAGATCTGGAGTTTCACAGTAAGCTCTGACATGGCAGAATACTTTCAAGAAACTGTGACCCTATTAATGTCCCTTGATTTGTTTATTTATTTATTTATTTTGTAATGTTACAGCCAGAAACTTGAATGTATTTCATTAGGATTTTATTGTTGCTTGTCTTGTGTTGCTTGATCAAGATAAGCAACACAACTCAAGCTGAGTCAGAGTGGATGAAGATCCCACAGATCAGTGTCTGGACTTTGTGTGGGCCATTCTAGAATATATTTTGATCTAAGTTATCCATCATATCACTTGCTGGAGGCTCAGTGTATCTGTGAACCTCTGCCTTATTCTCTAACAAGTATTCTTCCAGGCTTGTCCAGAATTTTTAATATTACAAATTTGTAAAATCACATGATAGGGATGCATTGATCTACTGTTTTCACTTCAGCACCGATAGGTTTAGTGTAGGTCAATACTGATCTGATACAGAAAAACAGCTAATTTGACTTAAAATGTTTTGCTTTTTAAACACAGACATAAATGTACCAAATTACAAATGTATTTGCTAACTCTGCGCCAGTACGGCACACTTAAATCCACCATTAGCTTCACAGGTTTGGTCAAACATGTAAAAACAACTTGAATTTGCTCAGTCAGTGCAGCCATCAGCCAATGGAAAATAAATAATAAAGAATCTGAAACTGACAAAAACAATAGACTGACTACGGTGGTCACACATGTAAAACTAAACTTCAACAAACCTTCTTTCTAATGGTTAAGAAAGTGAAAATAGGGATTCTAAACATAATGTACAATATTTACAGAGCACAAAGCATAGAATTAAACTGAATAATTCATCAACACCCAATCTATGAATTTTTGTCCATATCGAGACGTGTACAGATTAATATGGGATTTGTGCATCTCTAGTAATGAGTTGCTCTTTTACACAAAATCTTTGTCTTAATGTGAAATATGGAAAAGTTCAAGGTGTATGAATAATAATTTTTGATGGTACTGCAGGTGCAAATCTCAGAAGACATTACTACAAGTAAAAACTGTGTAAAATATTAACATGTTCTCAATGTAGAGAAAGCTAACTGCAACTGTGTGTTTTTGCTGTGCAGTCCCGACTGCTGCATCCTATCACAGGTTCCTGCACACATGCTCTGACTGTCTGCTCATGCACACCTACAACAAAGAAAACCATTTCCAGATGTTCTACCTGTTTGGTATGTATGGCCAACGGTGGACGGGGTGACCCCCTGCTCGAGGGGGCTGTTGTCCAGTCACTGTGGTTATCTTGTTCATTATTGTGTGTTTTTCTGCTGCTGACCTCTGCAGGCAGGAATACAACCGTGGCAGCCTCTGATTTGAACGTCTTCAGGAAACAAGCTGAATGCCTCCGGTTTTCTCTGCCATCAAAGTTTCAGTACGACACCAGTAAAGGTGAGAGTCTGGCAGGTCAACCCGGGATATGAAATAACACGACACCATCAGGTTAAAAAGAACAAGCCGCCTTTCTGTTTTTGCTTCTTTCATTTTGTCAGACGTAAATATCAGACAAGATTAACCTGAGTGAACACAAAATGCAGTTTTTGAATGATAATTTGACTTATTAGAGGTAAAAAAAAAAAAACTTGTGATTTTTAAAAATGTAATTGTCTTCCTTGTTACATCATGAACCAACTTTGATTAAACACATTTACATGGTTCACAGTCTCACTGGGTGTACCGGGACCCAATTACTGTCAGAACTGTACAATCAGTAAATCATTTACATAGAACCTGTCTGACAACATGAGGAAAGAGAAATTATTTCAAAGTGGAGCTAAAAACCCAAGAACAGGAGAAAAGCAGAGTAACTGACATCTACCAGACTGAAAACAGGTTCAGATTTCAGTTTTGGGACACCAGAAGGAAACCCACTATTCACGAGTGGAGCGAACATAAAGCAGCACTCAGCCTGCTCATGGCCATCCCGCAGAAATGACTTCAAGTGTACATTGATGACTGACCCACGAGTTCACAAAAGAACCCAGAACAGAAGCACTCCAGGCCTCACCTGCTAAGGTCAAGGTTCAATAGTAAAAAAGAAAGAGTGAGCAAAAGTGAGGGTTCCAATGCTAAAAGCACTGCTGAAAAATTTAGGACAAATCTTAGTGACCGGCTTTTCCCAAAAGCTAAGACTTCTGGGAAAAAATTCTGTGGACTGACAAGAAAAAAAGGGAACCTTTTCGAAAGTGTGTGGTGTTGTTGTATTTGGTGTAAAATTGTTAAGGGCATTTAAGAAAGGATAACTTTATCTCTGGACAAAATACAATAATATTTTAAATATTATTGCATATTTAAAATATGCATTTTGTGTTTTTATACAACTGTTTGTTCAACTAAAACATTTTGGAAATACTTTAGTATTTTGCACTACCTCTCTTTGTCAACCTAATGCATTTTTACTTCCAAGTTTTGTTAAGAAAATAATTCAATGTTTTCATGATTTTGACATTAGCTGAGCATTCAAACTTTTCATCTTGACTAGATGCACTCTTTCTTTTCTCCTCAGAACTCTGTCCAGTGTAGAGGAGGAAGCAACAGAGCGGCTGCTGATGATTAGTCTCCATGCACTGTCATTTTACTCACCTGATGTCTTCATCTTCTTAGCCTTCCCTTTATTGCCACGGGATAGTTAGTAAATTCATCAAACACCGTTTAGCTGGACCATGCACTGCTTATTTACCAAATGTTTTTCTTTTTAAATCATTTAGTATACTATCAAAATCCAAGACGCTGTAATGGCCACATAGTTCCACGTTGTCAGAAGACCCTATTCATGACAAGCAATTTTTAAATGCAAAATTGTAAAACTTAAGAACTGTAACCCTTATAATGTGTTTGAATTCTGCCAACACGTTTATTTATTGTCAATAATGTCGGTACAAATGTCACTTTTAAGCGACCTTTATAATATATGACTATGTTTTATTCAAATAAAAATAATAATAATAAAAACTTTACAATAAAACCAATGGTACACTTTCTACCTTCTTCAGTGGTCAGCGGGTCGGATTTGACCCGAACACCACATGCATTAATGCTTTCTAACAAAAAGGAGGGCAATTATGTATGGAGCTTAAGTTTCCAACGATTTTTATGCGACTATGAACGTCTCATAAATGTTATCTCGCGAGAAGAAAATCCCTCCGAGTACAGTACGTGGCTTCACAGCTAGGCAGTGGAGGTTCAGGGGTGTAGCGGTTCGGAGGTGGAGACACGATGTTTACATTTACAGTATCCGTTCATAGATAACTACCAGCTGATATTTACACGCCGTCCGAGTCTGGAAGTAAATGTGAGAGGCAGCCGCCTTCGAAAAGGCTCTTTAGCGTCCGCCTTTCTTCCTTTCCCCGGGGAGCGGCAGTGAAGGAGCCTCCTCCGGTGTGGGAGGTCACCCAGCCCCCGTCTCGGCTCGACATGGCAGAGAGCGGCTCCGCGGCTGAATTGTCCGGCTCCCTGACGAGCTCGGTTCTTCCGCCGCCCAGGACCCGGATCTTCAAAATCATCGTCATCGGGGACTCTGGCGTCGGGAAGACCTGTCTCACCTTCCGCTTCTGTGCGGGCAGGTTCCCCGAGAAGACCGAGGCCACGATCGGGGTGGACTTCAGGGAGAGGCTGGTGGAGATTGATGGAGAGAAAATCAAGGTGTGCACTGCGGCCTTTTAGACACCGAAACCGTCAGTCTGGTAAACATGACGGTGCAGGAGTCTGTTCTACTGCTGCAGCCCGGAAAAATTCATTAATACAATAAATATCAAAAGCTAAAACTATAATGGGTTTCATTGGAAAAGCAACTACTGCAACTGTGAATATTTATTTCGTCTCTTATAGAACCAAATATGAAGGAATATTCCTCCAATTTACAGAAGAGCTGATGTTTTCACCTTAAAACCACAAAACACAAAAAATTACTTTATTCATCCTAAAGGTAAATGAAATTACGTCATAACGCAATCAGTCATTATGGATAGTGTTGTGGGCTGGAGGGGTCTTAGGTAGCTGTCAGTCTCGCAGTCTGAAGCCTCTGACTGAAGGTATGACTGTCCTGACATGCTAACAGCTCCACATCCAGGCAGCAGATAATCTTCCACAGTAACGTGACCTGGATGACACCGTCAGCTGTTGGGGAAACTCTGCTAATCCATTTCGTTTGCTTTTTATTTATTTTTAACCTTTTTTTTTAGCCAGGTAAGTTGATTGAGAGCAAATTCTCATTTTCGACATTGGCCTGTTCAGGAAACATTAAAACATCATACAACAGAATATCATACAGCAGAAGACCGAAAAATATCTTACCCATGGTGCTTTGCGGCATTGGCTGGTTGGATGTACAGGCTGATGTGGTTTGACTGATTGAATGTGGACCCTCTGCTGCGCTGGTGTAGTTAAAGGCCTCAATCTGATGGCCTGATGGAGGCTGTGTTGAACTGTTTGGTTGTAATGATTTACAGGACAGCACTGGTTTTCATCAGGGTCCTCTAAGGTCATCCAGGGGGGTAAATATGGTCTGTAGTGGACTAACAATAACAGTATGTCACTGTGCCACGAGTCTTAATGATAGTAGTGGTGCTAAACAGGTGGGTTTTTAGTCTAGATTTAAAGGCACTCAGTGTTTCAGCTATTTTACAGTTTTCTGGAAGTTTGTTCCAGATTTGTGGTGCATAGAAGCTGAATGCTGCTTC
>CAEGAE010042490.1:0-36365 GCA_903067095.1 Girardinus metallicus
TCTATATTTTATTAGTTTATATGTGCAATCTTAGTCTTTTATGTATGCGTGTGAGAAAAATTGCATATGTGTGTGACCTTTTCATAGTATATATGTGCAATTTTAATATTTTGTGCGTGTGTGAGTTTTTAGTAGTGTTTGAGAGACAAAACATAGTTTTTGTCCTAAACAGCCCCTCATATTTGACATCTGCATTCGTCACACACAGAAACATCTACCAGCTCTGTAACGTCATGATGCTCTTTGCCACCATTTGTTGCGGCCGGGATGATATGAAATTTATTTTCCGGTATTTTCAGTAAAGCTACGCATCTAAAGCACAGCCGCCGTGTTCCGTCTATCCGTTTATCTGTATAAATAATCCCGCCGGACTCCAGGCATCCTGCCGTCATTTTAAGATGCTTATTGGTCCCCGGAAAAGGACAAAAATCCGGAAATTATCATGACTCAATAAAATCCTCCCAGGCCGAACTTGAAAGCTGGACGTTAGGCTGCTAACACTTAGCTTTCGTCAACAACTCAGGCGGAAGTGAGAGCGCAAATAATGTCCCAGCCGGAACACGGTGCGCTAAATAATAAAACATAATGTAACGATGCTTCGAGGCAGGTCAGTTTTCCTCGAGGAATTTTAATAATTGAGGTACTCGAATCACTCGAGGAATTGTTTCAGCCCTACATGTAACCCTCATCTCTGAACACGGATCTCGAAGCTGCAGCTTGTTTTTACTGTATTTCCTGACTGATATACTGCAGATGTGAGTACACAGTAAAAATGATGCCAGTATTAAAATCTCAAGTGTAGCGTTAAATAAAGAGTGTGAGCGTTGTTTTAACACCACACAGCTTTAAAATAACACTGCCAGTGTAACTTCCGTCATAGTTGCGTTGTTAAATTCCAATTGGTTTAAATTGGTTGGTGTTGCTTAAGCCCCGCCTTCACGTAACGGCTGCAAGTTTGTTCTACTTTCTGTCGTCTCGCCACCGGTCACTCGATCTGTACGGCTTCTTTCCGCACACGAAAGACACAATTCTTTCTTAAAGTTTAGCTAAATATCAATACATGACTATTGTTTCTTTGAAAATGTGCTTTTTATGTTTGTGACTTCAACAAATGCACCATATTTAACCCATTTTGCACGGAAAATTCACCAAATTCAAGGTCCCGCCGTTTTGCCTAATCTAGGCGAACGGTAAATTTGAATTCTGTTATATTTGGTAAGTTATAGTTGTCATTTTAAACCATGAATAATACTTGCATAGCTGTATGATTTTAAATATTGGCGATGTGTGCATCTAAAAAGCTAACTTTGCAAACTGCTAGCCTCCGATACGTTGTGGCGATTTTTTTTTTTATTCCCTTACATCGAGTAAGCAGTGCATTTTCCGTAAGGCTATCCTCAAAATAAAAATATTTAGTTTTTAACCCAACATAAATGAATATTTCTCCGTCATGTTGAAAACAAGAACAGTGTAAGTATTAATTTTGTGGCGGTGCAGCAGGTTTTTCTTGCTGCTCTTCTTTGCACTGCAACCGGTTTGGTTAAGGAGATTAAAGAATGAGTCATTGTTAAGAGGTCTCCGTGTTGCTTTAATTTGAAAGATATATGTAAAAAAAGTATTTGGTAAAAAGTCTACTCAAGTACTGAACTGATCAAATTATCAATCATTTAATATTTAAAAATTACATAATCAGACAGACCAAAATGTAAAGTTAAGTGAAAATGTTGATATTTTAAGGATAAGAATGACAATTAATATAAACATTATTATAAAATAATAAAATCAGATGAAACAAACACAGTGTGTCTGTGTCTGGTGAATTTTTGGTTAAAACATTTTTGTTCTTCATTGTATAGGTAGAGAATTAGAAATTGTACTCAAGTAAAAGTAGCGATACTTCATAAAGTTACTCAAATAAAAGTACAAAGTGCAGCGTAGTAAAAATATTCCTATCAGTGCATTTGTTCCAAAAAGTTACTCAAGTAAATGTAATTAGTTACCATCCAACTCTGTCTATAATTGATATAAGCTGCCTGTGGAACAAAACATTTTCCCATGTTATAAATCTAAATATTTTGTTCCACTTCTTCAACAGCATAGTTATGTATTTTAATCAGATGTCATCTTTTCTTGCTGTTTTTGTCCTGTTTGGAGTTAATTTCCACTTTATACCATATTTGTTTTGTTGCGAAATTTATAGCTGTAGGTTCATTATTACCACAGTATTCAAATCAAGGATTATAACATATTGCACACGATTTCAGAAATGTCTCTCATTTGTCGCAGAATGACGTAGAAAAACCCAGCAGTGACACATTTCCAGGCGTTCTGCGTCTTCCTCTGACCGCAGACATGAGCAATGACCAGAAGCCCAAACATGAACCATCAGAGCTGCTCTGATTGCGGCCGGAGAGCAAACATTTGTTTGGTTTCTCTGTACAAGTACAGATAGGCCTCAGCTGAATTGACAGGGTGCCCTAAATTGTGTCGGTGACGCCCGATCCTTCGCGTCGGAACCATTAAAGAAGGAGACTGGGGTGTGATGATAATGTATTGATCAGGCTGTGATGGATGGACGCGGAGGAAATATAAGTGAAGTTCCCGTTTGGGTTGAAAACAGTCCGGATCCGGCCAGCAGACCGTAGAGACACCATGCTTCCTGCAGCTCTGTTTTACCTCTTAGCTCTGATTTGCTCTGCAACATGGACGCACGCTCTGCCTGTTTATCCAGAACCCAACTTGGAACCACAAGCAGGTAAGATTCAAACTTTATTCCTGATTTTAAAATGGAAATCAGGAAAAATCTTATTATTCTGATTATTAAATTGTATTCTTATTATCAGAAAATGTACTTTCTAAAAAAGCCAAAAACACAAAATCGTACCAAGTATTTTCGATCTACTTTATAGTGAAAATATCTTAGTACATAGAAATAAAACAAAACCAACTTACAAGTACCTTTTCAGCAAGATATAAGAGCTTGTTTTAAGTAAATAATTCCTTGATATGAATAAAAAATGCTAGTTTGAAGCTCATTTCACTTATAGTACGAGAAAAAAACAAAACAGTATTCATAACTAGTAGCATAACGTCACAAAATTAAAACTCGGATATTCTTTGACAAGTTGCAAATCTGTTAGATGTGTTTACTGAGTTTATAAAGTCAGATATTTGCAACAAAAAGTGACCAAAGCCTAAGGTTTACTTGGTAAATATAAGAGAGGCGTATTTCCAAAAAGTGCAAGAGTTATATCAACAACGCAAAAACAAAAAATATTGCAAAGTATTTTGGTCTAGTTTGTAGTACAAACATCTTAGTACACTTGAAATAAAACAAAACTAACTCATAAGGAACATCAGGAACAGCTTGTTTTAATTAAATAATTCCTTAATATTGATTTAAAAAGTGCTAGTTCCACTGCCAGATTATTTCATTTAAAACATTAAATTTCTCCATGTTATAAGTGAAATAATCTGCCAGTGGAACTAGTACTTTTTCATCAATATTGAGAAATTATTTACATAAAATAAGCTCCTATATCTTGCTGAAAAGTTACTTGTAACTTAGTTTTGTCTTAATTCATCCGAACCAGGAAATAGTCCAAAAATACTTGGTAAGATTTTTGTGTTTTTGCAGTGTAAAACCACAAAACAAAAAACAAAGTTGTTTTATTTGAACAGATTTCATTCACAAGTTGGTGTCAGAGGTGGAAGATGGAGCCAACGCTGCTGAGGAGGAACAGAGAGAGGCGAATAACCTTTACCCTCTAATGATGCACCAGAACGGAGGGAGAGACTCCTGGACCAAAGGTAAAACCAGGACAAATATACCAACATTTACCGCAAAAAACACAAAAAAGATAAACTATGACGGTGTGATAACTTATTCCTTTAGGGGCAAAGGATTCACCACCACAGGGAAATTTTGCCAATATGGTAAGAGCGTGATAATTATTGCATATTTATTACTGTACAGTTAAAAATGATTGCAAAAATCACAAAGCAAAACAAAAGACTTGTATAAAACGAAATAAAAAGACACCAACATTATCTTTTTGTAGGAATTTTACAATAAATGTCTTTTCAAACATAAGGACCAGGATAATTGCAAAATGTCAGTGCAGGTTTGAAGAGAAGCAGAAACCAAAATGCCACTAATGCTTTACTAAGAATAAACTGACCAACAAAAATTGCTAAACTCGTATTTCTGAATCTGATTTTTTATTTTATTTTTGCAGGTAGAGGATCTTAAAGAAGTTGTCCTGAAGCTGGCTGCAGCAGACAAGCTGCGCTCTCAGGGCTTCGTCCGATCAGAGCAGAGTCTGCCAAAAACAAACAAAAGAGGTGAGAGAGAAAAGACGATTTTTCTCTCCGATGAACTCGCCACACCTGCATTCCCTGTTTGGAGTGATGTTTATTTCAATTTTTTACCCAAGCTATAAAATGGCAGCCTTTTCAGATAGTTTTAAATAAATAAAATCCTTTATAATTCAGGAGACTCTGTTGAAGCACTAAAACAGATTTTTTTTTAAACAATATTTTTGTAATTTATCCCTGTTTCCTGTGTTTGACTGAACTGTTTTCTGCTTGCAGCGTGTTTCTGGAAATACTGTGTGACCAACTAGAGCCCAGCAGGCCGATGCTTAGATCCTGGCTTTGGAGGACATTCCCACTCTTCATCATTTTTCTTTTATTTCCCATCAAATATGTTGTCTGTACCAGATATAAAAAAAGAGGATATATTTTTAAACCTGTAAAATTGTCTTTTTCTGTGACTGAAAATAAACTAGAATATCTGAAATGGCCTCTACACCCGGAGATCTGGTTTTATTTTCCTGAAGAACGACAGAAATATCATGATGAGGAACAAGTAAGTTTATTTAATAGTGTGTTTGTTAGAGTTCATCAAACTAAAATTAACTGTCATATACATGAATATACCCATGCAGGTGTTTTTGATTTTTAAAAGCATTCAAAAATATTTATATGTACACTATAAACAATAACTCAACTAACAGTAAATTGCACTCTGGCTCTTTTTCATCTCAGTTACTAAAGATAAACGTGAAGTGACGCTTTCAAGCTTCTGAATGTCTGGTTCATCAGGTCAGCTCATATTTGTGACAACAGCGCCCTCTGGAGATCGCTTTTGGGGTTACATTTTGGAGAATAACGTGATGAAGCGTGAGTTTTTATTTCCGCTTGGCCACGCCAAAGTAAGCCTTCTCGATCTCGATGTCGGCCGGACATGTTTGTTTGAATTCCTCCCGTTCGTAGGCGTTTTCCAGGTACCTCCAGACTCCGGTGAACTCGGCTGGTATCTCAAAATCGCAGTACTTTTTGGCAGCGACCTGAAACAGAAATCAGGAGTTACCTTCTTCTTCTTCTATTTTTTTTTATAAGTGTAGCTGGGTGGTACATTCATATTTCCCGGGTTACATAAGCAGAAAGAAGGTGCTGTCAAATTTTTAAACTTCAGATCCACAACATGCTAGCTAATGTTAAAACAGCAAGATGGGTAACCATGGTAACTAGCGAGCGTCTAAAGGCGAGCAACGGCTCTTTCTGTAGTCAAGTTGCGTGCGCATCCGCCGTGTTTACAAGCAAATAATCCCGGGCATAAACATAATTTATAAAAGGTCAACAAACAAGAGAATACTTTCACCCATATATGGAATAAAACAAAAATGTAATTTTATTTTCTAAAATATTTTTTAATTAAATTAAAAAAATTACTTTCATTAAATAAAAAAATTATAATTTTTTCTTTAACAAAATAAAGATTTTTTTTTTTTTTTACTCAATTTGACTTGAAGAAGATAACTGAAAAACTTTCAGTTGGCCTTTTGAGGCCCAAAGTGGTGCTCGAAGTTCAGTAATACGTAGCTACATTTACTCAATTACATTTACTTAAGTAACTTTTTGGAAAAAAATTATTTCTAAGAGTATTTTTACTTGAGTAACTTTACTATGAAGTATCGCTACTCTTATTTGAGTAAAGTTTCTGCTGCCAACTGTTTGCAACCTCACTGAATGAAAACTAAACTTGTTTTAGCCAAAACAAAATCACCAGACAGACACACCTGTGCTTTTGCTAAAGTTCTTTTTAAAAAAAACAAAACAAAACAAAAAGGTTTTTTTTTGTTTGTATTTATATAAACAATTTAAATTTTTATCTTTAAATTACCAAAATTTCGATATATCTTAATATTTCAGTCTGCCTGATCATGTAATTTTTAAATATTAAATAATCCATATTTTGATCTTGAGTAGACTTTTTACCCAATACTTTTTTACTCTTACTTGAGTAATTTATTGGACTCAACTTACTCAACTTAAATTGAGTAAATTTAAGTTGACGTAGACCTACTTTTACTTGAGTGCAATTTTTGGGTGCTCTACCATCTCTGGTGGTGCTCCAACCCCAATTTTGGAAACACTTGACATTTCTGAACTATAATGCAGGTAATTTCAATTTATATAACTTGAGTAAGTCCTAGTCATATTTATTTTGGGACTTCTTTTACAATTAAGATTTCTGCATTCAAATCTCATTTTAACTAGTGACTGAGAAATAGGTTTCACCTGTCTGAAATTAATTTATTTCAAATCGGTTTTTAAAAACAAGAAAGCAACTAATTAGGTTTTGAAGCAAACACGTGCGTACATACCAAAGAACAAAATAATTAGTTTACTATTGCTTTTCTGTCTGAAAAGGAGTAGGAAGAAATGAAAAGTAATTTAATCCTATCCCTTATCTCAGTTTAATGAAACATATTATTTACCGACTCAGTCAACTCAATTCATTATACACACTGTATGTAAGGGTTTTAATCCGTTCCCATTAATTATTTAATAAATGTCACCTTGAACAAAAGTCTGCAGCTGTAATTAAATCGAATTGTCTGGTTTATTTGATTGGATGAACAGACCTTCAGTACAAACAAAGCAAAGATGAGAAGAGGAGTTGTCTTTCTAGTAAGTATGGCATTTTTTAAAATTATGTGTTCAAATTTGTTTGGAAACAGGTACTTTGTACATAAAAACTTTTACCACAAAATTGGTAAAAGTTAGTAGCAGTAAATTCAGTGGATATTTCTGCCATGGTTGATTTTGAAATCAATATTAGGTTTACTGAAAATACCTACATTTATTTTATTGTCCATCATCAACATCAAGCCAGTAGAGGTTATTTTCATTATTTTTAAACATTTCTTTGATTAAATAACCTCTTGTTTTGCATGACCAACTTAGATTCCAGCCACAGATATGAGCTTTTGTTTGTTTTAGAACTTGCTGGTTGAAAACTTTAATATCTTAATACTCCTTGTTTGATCAACAGAAGGCATTTGATTGGTCCAGTCTACTCAGACACATGTGAAACCCTTTGTAACCCTTTATTTTTTTCCTGTATGCATGTGTCTTACTCTGATGACGTGCAGCTTGGGCAACAGGTTGCAGTCTGCTAAGGTGAGACGGTCACCATCCAGAAACTTCCTCCTGGAGATGCCGATGCTTTCTGCAGAGTTGTGGTCGATTTCCTCAGGGAGCGGGCTGTTTAAGTATTCGTCCAAACGCCGAAACTCTCGCAGGAGAATCTTTTCCTGTGCTGAAAGATCAGAAGAAAACAGAAATTTTAACCGTCGTTATCCAGTAGTCCTTAAATTAAACATTACAAATCTGTGAATCTATTGCTTCAAAACAAAAATCTACAAGAGTCAACACATCTCAAGAGTTCTGGTCTACTGACGCTATCGGTTCAATATCGGCTATCGGTGACTGAATCAGCTAAGTCAAGACCTGTCCTCAAGAGTTACCATCCTGCAACTTTTAGATGCATCCTTAGTCCAACACAACAGCACCAAATGCTCAAAATCTGCCAAACAGGAACCACGACCAACAGAAACCTGTTTTTGGCACTGCGGCCCTGGATGTCTGAAGACTCCTCACCTTTGATTTAAAGTGAGGAGCAGTGTGAAAGTGAACCACACCAGCTGAAAATGTAACAAGTGTTTACATTTTTGTTCCAATCGGACCAAGTCCACTGGACTGTCGGGTGTGAAAACACCCTGAGAGATTCGTCAGTAGTTGTCATGGAGAGAGGGTCCAGTTTTGGCTTTCTTATTTGGCCTTCGCATAGACAGATTAATTAATCACAAACAAACTTACGGGCATTGTTTGGGCTGTTCTTGATGAAAGCGGAGAACTTTGCAAAAATGTCTGAACCCACATCAAAGGACTCTTTGTTCACCGGGCTGAGATGGGGATACCTTTAACAGAGAAGTGAGATTAGAAGCCTTAACATTTACTTTCATTTAAGAGCAAGCAACATACTCAAACTCCCACTTCACTTGATATTTGGATAATGGTGTGAAGCAACAATACCTGGGAGGGGCTAGTGTTTGTTCAAGGAACTCCTCAATTTTGATGAAGTCTGTTTTAAGGGTGCCGTTGTAGAGGAGGAAAGGAGGATTTGTCCCCGGGGCCAGGTCTTTGAGCTCAGCTGGCTTCCTGGAGAAGACGCAAATAGAAGAAGCAAGGGGCAACATTTTATTTCTGTTATCAAACACGTCAACACTGAGGCTAAATTGACTGTTGAGGCCCAAGTAGTTATGTCTGTAGATGAAGTAGGCATTTGAAAAGGAAGGCGTGTCTCAAGAGCCAACCTAAATGGGCAACCAACGAATAAGGCGTTCCTCAAAGACCATGCCTGTCCCTCCTGGATTACCGAGCTTCTTGGTAATCCAAGAAGCTCTGTTTTGGTTACTGAAATAATATAATATGAAACTGTAACAAATGTTACATAAGTAGTAAGCAAGTAATAAATACATAATTTTAAAAAATTATGTTATTAAGCTGGCTTTGAGACTAAAAAATTGTACTCAGCATAGTATTTTCTTGTTCAACTCTTTAAAGCAGTCAGCGCAGATAGTTTCTGTAGGTTTCTGAAAGATTTCTGCTGCTGAAACTTGCCAACTGTTTGCTCTTTAAAATCGCCACTTTCTTTGAGGATGTCAGAATCAAACATGTCACTCTGGATTATTAATAATACTGTTGCAGGCTGTTGGGTTTACACAGCTCTGGGAGTGGTCGTCTTCTTGAAAGGCCTGCCTGTGTGTGTAATGAATCACTCATTTATCTACATCCTTACAAAGTTTCCTGGCCCTATTTGCTTGTTGTTTCTGACCCTGAGAAATACACCACAATAAATTCCCAATTAAAGAAGGTGTTGGTTTGAAAGTGACAAAGATCTTTGTACTTTTAGACTTTTACAGGCTCACTTTGACAATCCAATGTGAGCAACATTTTGTGACAGCTGAGAAGTGGTTGGGATTATGACAAAACTATAAAGTGTTCTGTGTGAAAGTCCCCATGACCAGATGCTCAGGAAATGATTTTTTTCAGCAGAGGGGTGCTTACTTCCTCATATCAACAGTGGTCACTGTAAACTTGACTCCTTTCAGCCACAGCACCATGAAGAGTCTCTGACAGAAAGGACAGTTCCCAATATTTTCACCATCATGCCCAGCCTAGAACAAAAACAATAAATTAGGTTAGATATGCTTTTTATATCTTAAAACTCAAGAGTAACTTTTTGTTTTTTCCTGTCAACTGTTTCTCTCTAATCTTTTCTTCTGATTTAAAGGTTATTCAGGCAGCAAACGCAGCATTTGGGACATTTAAAGGACATTTTCTCCTTGGAAGGGAAATGCAGGCATTGTGTTGCAGCGGAAAAACACATACACAGTCCAAATTCAGCCACTTGTGATCAAAGCCAGTCACAATTTGTGCCAAGATTCAGTTTTATGTTTGTTTATAAACTTTAATACAGAAAGCATGAGTTAAGTGGTGTGCTTTTTTAGAGTGTGTGCCCAGTATGGCCATAAACCTGATGGTGCTTAAGTTGGTATTTAAACCAAAGCTTATAATTCAGTGTTAAAATTAAGAGTTATTTCTGTGTTTTAGAGTGCATTCACAACAGTCATGTTCTTTAAAGCCCTGTTTCTGCTTCAAAAAACAGGAAGTGGACTGTAGCGCAGGGCATTCTGGGTAAATACAAGTTAAACAAACACGCAATTTGAGTGCTAGCAGGAGAAAAGACTTGTGGTCTCTTGTCAAAGACAAAAGTGAAATCCTACAAATGCTAAAATCTGACGCTACATCATTTTTGTTAACATTTTGTGAAGAAGAAAGTTGTGCTCTTGTCTTCTTCTGATGTTTTTGTGACTATTCCTTCCGTGGTTCTTGGTGCAGCGCCACAACAGGCAAGAAGGGGAACAGCTTTTTCAATTAGTTTTGGTCTTTTGACAGTGCAATGTGAAAGCTGAAAATGTAACAAATGTTGCAATTTTGGTCTTCAATAGAACCGAGTATACCGGACTTTCAGATGTGATAGTCTATTAAATCGTTAAAATGTTCCAAATTTTGACTCATCCGATGCATTATCATACACTAGCCAGACATTCCCGCTATCTTATAAATAGTTTTTAATGTTTCTGATAAGTTCAGTAATAAATTTATTTTTTATTAGCAGACGGGGCTTCGCCATGTTTGTAAGGTGGCAAAAAAAAGGGACTACGCCGGGCTCTATACATTTAACAGCCACCACTTCCCAAGTTTGTGGAAAACAAACAGGTGTTAAAAGTTAATGACTAAAATAGTTTACTGTTTTTGTAATTTATTTAATCTTGTGTGTGTCAGCTGATTATTTCTGAGTGACAAAACATTACAAAATGTTTCATGGATGTCCCTGCTGGTCTAAAGTGGGTGTGCCCGATGGTTAGGGCTTCGGGCAACGCAGTTTTCTCTCCATGCTCTTGTCTTCTTCTGGGTGTGCAGTGATAACGTGAGCTCAGTCTGTTGCCTAAATTAACTGATAACAGGCTGCTCTGACCCTCAGCGGAGGGACACAAACATCCTAACATCTACTTCACACGGTATTTGGAAACAGATCCAGTAAGAAGGAGGTTCTGGTTCTGTTTGGGTACATCAAAGTTTTTAACCAAAAAGCTCCACCAGACAAAGACACACATCTAGAGTTTTGATTAAAGTTTCATAAGTTTGATATTGAAAGTAACTGACCTGGAAAATTATTATTTTCTGTTTGTTTATGTTATTTATATCAATTATTTTCATTGAGCTTTAAAATATCAAAATTTCCACTTAACTTTATATTTTGGTCCATTGAAAGAGGTAATTTTTAGATATTAAATTATAGATAATTTGATCAGTTACTCAGTACTTGAGTAGACATTTTATCAAACACTTTTTTACTCTTATTTTAGTCATTTCTTGGACAGCTCCTTTTTACTTTTACTTGAATAAAAAGAGGTTGAATTAGTGCTACTCTTACTTGAGTAAAATATTTGGGTACTGCAACCACCTCTTATGTTATGTTAGTAAATCCAGCAATTGTGAAGAAATAAAAAAAATAAAAATACTGACCTTAATGAACAACTCGATGCTTGGCTCCTTTTCTGAGCTTTGTCGAAGTGCCATGTTTATATAAATTAATAAGTTTCACCAAATTATTTGCTCCAGTCAAAGATTCTCCTTCAGTAAAAATGCTCCTAAGAAATCCTCAGAAACAAACTGAAATGAAGCTGGTAAATGTGTCCTTGGAGAGGCTTTTTTTGTGTATTTTTGTAGGAGAAGCGGCGTCACCTCTTGCCTACTTGTGTTTGATTGCCTGTTGTAGGGTGTCGCGCTGAGCTTTCTTCACAAACCAACAGAAGGGAGGACCCGCAGAAAAATGGGCGGGGAACTGCTGAGCCTCACTCTCTTATATACTCAAACTATAAGAGGAGAAGCTTAAAATAGTTTCCTTTGCTTATTGTGATACACAGGAACTGATAAGGAGGAGTGACTCAAAACATATAAAAACACAATTCATAATGTCAAGTCAGATATCAACACTCTTGTTGCTATGGAAGGACACACTGTGAGCCGAGAACTCTGGGAAACATGACTAAGGCACATAGATATCCCCCAACTGCTTTGGATACAGGAAAGTAAATAAAATCTGCACTTTCTCCTAGTTATTTCCACACATCACAGTTTAAGACATAACTGGATGAATTTTGAGGCAGCTGCTTATTCTTTTCTTAAGCCAGTATTGTGAATATTTTCATGATATTCGTGGTGAACACATTTCTGTTTTGGAATGTTCATTGTTTTTATTGGGACTCAGTTTTGACACTTGGCAGTTCAAATGCATAGCTGTCAAAACAACAAGGGAGGTTTTTGCTTTCACAAAAAAATCACAAAGTCAGTATCAGCCATAACAACTTTACACATAAAATAATGGGAGAGTGACTAGAAAAACTAAACTCTGCGCCAGTTTTCTGTTTTGTTTTAAAGGTTTTAGAGTGATACCAAAACAGAAAAATCACAGTTCTGTTATGAAATAATAGTTCAGTTTTTGGTACATTTCTAACAAAAATGTATATATCTTTTTTTAATTTAACAGCGAGTAAATTTTAGATTTTCTGCTAAAAATGCTACTAATTAAAGTTAGTTAATAATGTCATTATAGAACAATAAATCTACTTGTTCACTGCTATTGTTTTTAATCTTATCAACAAAATCTTATCTTTCTAGATAAGATTTTGTTGATGTTTGATCATTAAAAAGAGTTTAAAACATTTTACAGCTGAAATATGTAACTTTCATTTATTTTTTTTAAATATGTTGTGACAGTTTGGTATGAGACAGATAACCTGTGGAAAAAAAAACAATCAAACTCCTCTGCTTTATCCTAGTGTCCAAAAGGACCAACCAATCAGAGCCAGGAGGCGGGTCTGCTCATCGCGCTCTTCTTCCTCCGTTGCTCTCTGTTAGCCACAGCTAGCATAGCATGTCATGAATGCTAAGGCTAGTTAGCATGTCCACCGTTGACGGCAGACAAACGGTTTTTTTGTCACGGTAAGTAGTTTCTTCGCCGTTAGCACATTTAGCAGCGAGTAAATGAGGTTGATTGGTTAAGACCCTCCTACTGGCTCTGATTGGCTGTTTTTGGTCGCGTTTCTTCACATGGCTATCGTAGCTCAGGGGGCAGTTGGAGGTGATCGATCTTTTCACAGATTACCTGTCTCACAAAATAATGTCACAACATGGAGACAGTTTCGGAACGTATGGAAAGACATTTCTTTTGATCAAAGTTGCATACTGCGGCTTTAAGAGTTGTTTTGCATACAGATGTTATAGTATACGAGATGTACTTGAATGCACCATAGGCGACAGTAACTGATTGGAAACCTTTTCTTTTGGTAGCCAAAGAAGTAATTTAAATTAAAGCATTTCGGCTAAGATATCTCATGAAGTGTGTTTTAACATTTACACAGCTGAATGTTTTTTTTTAAAGTTTTAATTTACTTTGTGCAACTTGTTGCTGTTTCTTGTGATGAATTTTCGTTCACTCAAATTAACAGAAATTTTCAGAACTTCAAATTATATCTGTACAATCTGGACTGCAATAATTTTTTTTTTGTTTTATATTTTAATTCAAACCATATGTACCAAATTCAGAGTTTGCTGAATAACAATGTTACATTTAGAGTTGAAGAGATAATCGGGGTACACTTTGCCCCTGTGGCCAAACCTGCCCCTGTGGCAGGTTTGGCCACAGGGGCAAAAAGTTTGTTTATTATTGAGTAGGTAAAAGTAAAAAAAAAGGCAAAGTTTGGACACTGCTTCTATAGATGTTATTCAATATGATACTTGCTTGAAGAATCTTGCACAGTTTGGGAAATACCCTGTTTTCTTACTTCCTCTTCTCCAGAAAAGCAATGTCACTGCCAAAAACACCAAATCTTATCAACTGTTTTTGACCTAGTTCTATCGCAAATATCTTGGTACAATTGAAATAGGACAAAACTAACTTACCTTTTTAGCAAGATATAGGAGCTTGTCTTAGGTCAATATTGTCTTAATATTGATTTCTAAAATCAATATAAGTTTCACTTATATTATTTCACCTATAACAAGACATTTTTCCCATATTATAAGTGAAGTAATTAAGGAGTTATTGGCCTAAAGTTGGCTTCTACATCTTGCTAAGGAGTTACTTGTAAGTTATTTTTGTGTTAATTCAAGTGTACTTGAAATGAGTCCAGAATACTTGGTAAGGTTTTGTGCTTTTGTGGTGATAGGAAAGCCAATCTGTCATGGAGAGAGACACTCAGCAGCTGGATGTGACCTCTTGGAAAAAGAGAGCCTTATCTCCATAAACAAGACCCTGACAGTGGAGAACGGAGTCCAAGAAAATGACACTTGATTTTGTCATTGCACATGCACCAAGGTCAAGAGATGATACTCTGCTGCTCTGTTTGTAAAAGTCAATGTTTTCAGCTAGATTTTTGACTCCTGGCCCGTCATTTGGAGGAAATTGCCATTTTTTCATACATTTTTGGCTGACTTCAGTTATGTTTCATGGCCTTGCTGTCTTGGAGTCATGAACTCTGACACTACCAGAAAGATCCATGGAAAATGTCAGCACTTATGTCCAACCCTACAAGTTAAATAATGACCAATCCTACCCTTTTATTTCAACACTGATGTTTCTTTATTTTTGCTGCTAATCCTATGTAAACATATTTCAAAGAAACTTTTATCACGGTTGCTATTTATTACCTAGATTAAACCAACACAAGTGTGGAAATACACTGAATTTACTTAATTCAGTGTATTTCTGTAAATTGTAGATGGTTATTGTAAAATGTAATAACCATGTAATGTAACTGGGATCAATAACATGTTTTAAATTTGAAATCATGAGGAATATCATTAGCCATAGACTTAGTTTTGATGTTTTGTGGATTTGGGGATGTGGAAACTGAACTGCCATATAAATGAACTTGACTTATGCATCTCTGGGAATTCATGAGGTAATGATGGTGAGGTGGATGCATATCCATGGCGACAAAGTGTTGTTTTTACGATTGGTAGCAGCTGGTTTGCACCTCAAAAGCTCAAATATTATTTGACCTGCGATCCAAAATCGCAGAGAAATTGAAAAAGATGCGTCAACATCTCTGCCTGGTTTTCCGACCCTACAGCCAGACAGAGATTGAAAGAGAAGCAGCAAAAGCAACTGAGGTGGATTAGCAGCGTTTACCTTCAATTGATTGTTTTATTCAGAATTTAGGAATTGAAGGAACTGGGAAGTTAATTTAGATGCTACAAATGTAATCTTTTCTTTGTGTATGAGCTCAGTTTGTTCAAAAATACATCAAATTATAACCAATTATCAGTGATAGTTTTCAAACTCAGCCAATGAAACTCCCCCTCACTTCAATATTTCACTAAATATTGAAGTTAACTTGTCAATACAAGTTGACAAATTGTATTGGTACCCAAACCAAATTCTGCAAAGGCCCCATACAACCTTGGGCCGGCCCTGTACTAATATCATGTAAATGTTTCAGATCAGCTTTTACATACCTCACCTTTTCTAGCTTCCTGGGACGCTGGTTTGCTTATTGTGATCCAAAATTACTTCTTTGTGTAAGATTCTTCGTGTTTACTTGTGTTTTATAACTGAATTGTTTTCTGCTTGATTTTTTTTTTTCATTGAGCAGATGTGTTTGTGTTCTGTTTCCCTGCGTTTTCATTCTGGGTTCAGCCGTCATTTCCTCTCAGCTCCTCAGATCACGTTCTCAAAGCGTTTCGTCAGCTCGGTTCACCTGGTTTCCATGTCACTGACCGCATTCCTCTGATCTCTTCCACTTTCGTTTACTCCATACAGGATCCTGCTGCTGTTTCACTCCAGGCATTTGGTTCTGGTTTATCATGTTTCTTATTTAGACTTTGAATATTTTTTTAAAGTATATTTATTTCTGTCTTGTATCATAAAAGTGCAGCTATTCTTTGTTATTGTTCATGTTTTTATGCAGAGGTCTTTCTGTGTGTAGCAACAGGATAATGTGTCTTATTGCTTCATAAGAAAGTGAAGAAATCCAAATCAGAATATAAAACACCACTTTTATTATTATCCCAACAATAAATTGACAAGTTGTTTCTAAAATTCAAGTGAAAAAGTTCTGAGGTTTCCAAGTTTCAACATTTTCCTCCTAATGTAACGATGGTCATTATGGTCAAACAACACAAATTTAGTTCCATCAGACCACATGACATCTCTAAATATTAACACCTTTGTGCTTCTGCAAACTGTAATATGACTTTTTATGTAGCGTTTGAAGCCCTGGCTTCTTCTTTTCTGAGCGGCTTTTCAGTCCGTTGTGGTAAATGACTCATTCCACCGTCTCCACAAAGCCTCTTGATTTTTTTCTGTTTGATACGGTCATTATTGCAGCATAACATTTTCATTTCTGACAGCATAATTGCATATAATTTTCAGAAGTTTACAAAACTATGACATCATCATCTGGGTTTTACCAAATTGTTTAAATTGTCTGGTTTGAACTGTTCACACAGCAAACTGCAGGGAGGCTGTGTTTTGTATTTTTCTTTTTGCAGACACAAAGGCAGCATTGACCCGTTTCCAAGCACAGCAAACCCCAGTGCTCTGTTACTGAAAACTCACAATGATAGAGGAATGGACTTTCTTCACATCTTTATGTTTTCTTTCTCTTTTTCTTGCTCTCAAGATGCCCGTTACACTTTCGGCACCTGATTTCTCTGGTAAGTTCTTTGCTTTCCTCCCTTTTTTTAATGTGTGGGTAAAAAAATGCTGATGCGTGATTTTCCACATGTGTGGGCTTCCACAACAGGAAGTGTTGGAAAGACATTTCCTAACAACATGCACATCCTTCTTTCTAAGCTGATGATTTATCTGCGAGATTGAAATCAGGGTGAAGAGGCAGCAGGAAAAAATATAATAGAGAACCAGATATCTTTGTTTTTTTGACAGTGAAAATAATTGCTGTGTGGTGATTGTTGAGACACAGTTTTGTTTTTAAGCTTTGTGTGTCTGACAATAGCTGTTGAAAGTTTTTGTTTGGTAACAAGCTAATAACAGCCCTTTGTGAATAAGTGCCTGGTACGGCCAGAGAGCAGCAAGCAAGCAAAATGTCGCCTACGTAGGACACTACAGTGCTGTGCAAAAGCATTCAGACTTTCTATGCTTTTCCTCATTTTAAGTTGCAACCATAACTCCATTGTATTTAATGGGATTTTATGCAGAAGTAGTGCCAAAACGTGGAAGGAAATGATGCAGATTTCAAGATTTTTTTGAAAATAAAATTGCAGCATGCATTTGGACTCGTCCCTCTTTATTCTGATATCCACAAATAAGCATATCAAAGTATTCCTATTTATGGAGTCCAACCACGAAAGGGCTTGAAATGTGTTGTAAAGCATGGATAAGTATTTCAGAGTCTGGAAGAACAGAGTTAATAGAGACATAAACTTCAAGCTTGCAACTTGCAATAGATGGTTGTACAAGAAATAGTTGAAAACATATCCTTCATTATTTTCTTCCACTTTACAAATATGCTTTACTTTGTTCCATCACATAAGATCCTGATAAAATACATTAAAGGTGACTTGTTATGCTTCCTCAAACAGATTAGGATAAGTGTATATCTTATGCAAAACTTGTTCATTACATTTTTTGCACAAAATCATTCTTAAAGATTAGATTTTAGTCTGCTTATTTTGAGCTCCTTTCAGATTGAGATGTTCTAGGGCCTCTTGTCACTTTAAATCCAAATGATCTGCTGCTGGCCACGCCCCCAAACTCAAACTCACATGTGAAAGTGGCTGCAATTTGACGCACTATTATACAACTGTACATGTTTAAAAAGCAGAAATTGAGCCTCCTGCACAACCAACAAGCAAGCAGCAAGGGGTTTCTGGATGGTAAGTCAACAAAAAAACACACCACTGTGTGCATATGAATTACTTTTAGTTACAATTACAGTGATATTGATTTACCTTCATCATTTTATGTTTATATATTTATATTTTATAAACTTTATCTCTGATGGTTATATTTGTGTTGTTAATATTTAACACCTTAGATCGAGTAGCTTTTCAACGAATAACCAATTTCCCCTTGGGGATCAATAAAGTATACTTTATTCTATTCTATTCTATTCTATTCTATTCTATTCTATTCTATTCTATTCTATTCTATTCTGTTCTACAACTAGATAACCAAATGTGCTGGAACTCAGTTTGGGTTGCTTGGTGACGGGCGGAACTCTGCTGGGGTTGCTAGGTGACAGCTCAGTGCCCGTTGATTGTGACGTTACATTCTGGAGGGTTTTGTACCAAAAATGTTAACATAAACCTCAGGGTGTATTTTAAAGTGCTTTGGCTGTTTCTAGAAGCAGTAGGAACCCAAACTGAAGTACAAAAACATGCAAAGTATGAATTTTGTGTAGTAGATTCTCCTACCCAAGATTCCCTAGCTTGTGTTTATACTGACAAATGTGAAAGTTGTCCTCTAGAAATAGTCAAACTACATTCAGTCGGTGACTATTTCATTAAATATGAACCACAGTCCCTGAGTTTTTCCTCACCAGCAGAGGTGGATCCCACATGACAGCATCAGAGGAACTACTGTACAGACGTAAGAGACGGGGGGCCTCTACAGGAAATAGAGATGGGAGGGGAGACTTCAGTTCGGTGTCTTTGTGTTTCTGCGAAACATGATTGTCTGTGTGGTCGTAGTCCAAACATTGTCTTGGAGAGCTACACCCAGTGACGGAGACTTGGGGACACCACCCTGTCCACATGAAGCCGGGCTGAGTCACATGGACTGTAAATAGTCACATTTATGTCTTACAGACCACTAATTGGTTAACAAGACATTCCTGGTGAATAAATATGAAAGAGGGGGGGAAGTGGAATAATCTCATATTTGTGTTTCAGTGTATCTCCACAGTATTCTGAAGAACCACACGGCTCACGCTTGTGAGGGAGACCTGCTCGTCATCAAGTGTCCCTCCAGGACATCTGTAGCCGTCCTATCGGCCTTCTATGGAAGACGTGTCCCTTATAAACACTTATGCCCTGCAGCAAACACAAACATCACAGCAGAGGAGGAGGACACAGATTGTACTTCCTCCACCGCTTTAGAGGTAGATGAGACTGCAGTCATGTATTTATTACAGATATTTCCCATACTTTTCCATTCCATTGCCACTAAAACAACGTTAGCTTCTGGCCGGAGACGTTCTTTGCAAACCCACAGACAAAATATGTAAAGAAACATTGAATTTAACATTTTCTCACTTTTAATGATTAATTTACCATAAATGTTACCTCATACCTTCTAATTTTAGATGACAAAGATTTCTGTGGTGAAAAATTTTATCAGGTAATATATTGTGCCTTTATTAATCTTTTGTTGAATATAGTACCAGATAAAACTTTCCACCACAATGACCTCGTTTGATAAGAAAATGTCATATTTTTATAACAATCAAGGGCCGGTCCAAGATTTTTTGGGGCCCTAAGCAGATTTTCATTTGGGGCCCCGATAGCAACATTTTAACACCAGCTGCTTTATCATTCCTAAGCTACATTATGTGTGTAACACACCTACTATCATTAGTGTTGTTTTCAAATTAGCTTACATCACGCCTATGTTGTTATGGTTATTAATTTTAACTTTGCAGGAATAGCTTACAAACAAAAATGTTGTGATTTTGAAATGCAGAGTGATATTTAAGTGTGCTATATTATTTGAGCTATTTGAATGTAACGTCAGCTGATAAACACCAAATTTACAGTAAGCAAATGAGCAAGTTTGATATCTAATATTTCCCAAAGAGTGGCAACAACAAAAAAAGATTAACCTATTTCTATAAAAAATATTTCTATCTATTCTTCTTCTTCTATCTCTAGCTTCATTGAGTTATTTTAACATATTTTATAGGGCTGGACAATAAACCAAAAACAATATACCGATAGACACTTGATCAATATCAATAGATATGATAGAATATTCAATACATAGAAAACACACCAAACTCTGATTCAGAACCATACAGCATTCTGGGAGATGTAGGCAGCAGAAAAGCTTTAGCCGCTCAACCTCTCACAACCAGCTAAGAAAGACTGGTGGACTCAATTAACTAATTACTCTTTGGTTACCTAGCAACAGCCTGTTAAATAACTTGCAGTTTCAACTTTCAGCACTGTGCCTTGTAACTGCTTAAAAATAAACAATGATGAGGAGCAAAAAGTGTGGATAAAAGTTTTTCAGATATTTAAAACAAACAAAAAAAATCAATAATTATTGATATTGACATTTATCAATACCGACTGATGTGAAACTGTTACACAGTGATAGGTTTTCACCCAAATCTGATAATTACATTTGTCAAAAGATTAAAATTTATGATTTAAAAATGTATTGGATTCCATTGTTTATTTTCCAATTTCTCCACATCTTCCCTCCAACCTTCTGAGGGCCTTAACTTTGAAAAGCACAAATTCATTACATCATTGATTCATGTAGAATGCCAGATGTTTTCCTGCTTTTGCAGAAGGTGCAGTCGGAGTGTCAGGACGAGCGGTCATGTCACATTCCCGTCCTCGCTCCTGTGTTTGGACCGGATCCCTGTCCACTCACCACCAAGTACCTCTTGGTGTCCTACAAGTGCAAACCAGGTACATCAATGAGTACTTTGAAATCGAACTGCTGTGTTTTAGATTGAATTAACTAAACTAAACAATTTGTTTGTTTTTCAGCTCAATATGCTACATGGTAAATGTCACATAAATACTGGAAAGTCCCTGAAATGAATGTTGGACTCTTTTTTTTTTTTTTTTTTACATCACACAAATATGGGGATATTACCAGGAATAGAAGACTTTTACACAAATGTTTTTTAAAATGGAAAAAAAATAAGAAATTTCTTCTTTACACATGGAGTTCTTCAATATGTAGAAAAATTATTTTCATTTAATTATAAACTATTAGCTTTATATTTGGCTTTGGTGGTTTTAATTCAAAGTTTGGTTGACTATTTAATATATTCTAACTTTCAGTGTAACTCCTTTTAGGCTACGTTCACACTGCAGCCTGAAGTGACCCAATTCCGATTTTTTGTCAAGTCTGATTTTTTTTTTTTTTTTTTTTGCCGTGGCTGTCCACTTCCAAATATATGCGACCTGTAGGTGTTCTCCAAGGTGAACCGCAAACGACCTGAACGTGTCCCGCATGCGCAGTAGAGGGCGCAATATTGTCACTCATAGAGAGCATGCTCAGTGTTTGCGGAAGTAAACATGGATGCTACGGATGGAGCATAGCTTACGATTCTGAAGTTGTTGTCCGACCGCAGCCATCACATTAACGACTTAATTCTCATTATAGTCCGCCATGGTTATTATTTTTCTTCCCGCTTGCGAGTATCAGGGCGCAGAATAGCGACGTTTGTCGAGTATCAATGACGTTCAGGTCGGATGGCCTGGCCGTCCACATTCAGGTCACATTTAAAAATATTGGATACGTATCGAATATCCAAGTTGACTTGGATATCAACTATCCGCAACTTCGAATGCGGATTTTTTTCGAATCCGCATTCGAAAAAAAAAAATCAATCTGTGTTGTTCAGACTGTCATGAAAAGATCAGATACAGGTCCAATTAAGGAAAAAGAAAATCGGATTTGGGTCACTTTGGGCTGCAGTGGGAACCGCCCATCTTATCAGCGCATCAGACCACTGAACGCCCTAACTCTAAAAAAACTTTTAATCCCAAATGAGCATCCCCAGGAAGTGGTGCAGCCGGCCTGAGGCCCACGCCCAGCAGCGTTCAGGATCTGCTGCCAACTTCCTGGAGCCAGATGCCACAGGACACCAACTGAGTGTCCCACTCTCACTCAGTGGGGCGCCAATCATTTCACACCCTGGAACATATCAGTCTGCAGATGCTTATCTTGTTTTGCTTCATAATTTGTTTTTCCAGAACATCATCACACAAGACTTGTGTGTGAAAACGAGCGTCTGAGGCTGTTGTGTAAAAACGAATCCGTCCTCGCCATCTACTCTGCTACATTTGGACACCTGCTTCATGGAAGTCCCAACTGTCCTGAGGAGCCAGGATCAAAATCTGACATGGGTCTGAAGCAAACATTTAGTGATAAACAGGGGAAAAACTGCTATATCTGTGAGGTGTGATTTATATTTTTTCTGTGTTCTGCCTGTTTCAGAGTGTTTGTCAGCTGTGGCTCTGAGGAAGGTTTCCCGAAGGTGTCACGGCAGAGAAAACTGTTCAATCTTTGCAGATACTCAAACCTTTGGGGACCCTTGCTTCCCTGGTACCAGGAAACACCTGCGAGTCTCCTTCACTTGTGGTAAATAACAGAGTGGATGTTGTTATCCACAGCTGAGGCACACCACAAAAACACAAATATTATTGGTTTTTAGTGCAAATGTCTTAATATACTTGAAATAAGACAAAGCTAACTTACAAGTACATTTTCAGCAAGTAAGAGTTTAAGTAAATAATTCATTAATATTGATAAAAGTACTATTCCCCTGGCAGATTATTTTACTAATGACAAGTCATTTTCCCCATGTTATGACTGAACTAGGACTTTTTCATCCATATTATGGTGATAATGATGATGCAAAGAAGGATTCTTCATAAAATCAAGAAAATCATGGACAACCCTCACCGTCCTCTTCATCAGATCTTGGGAAGACAGAGTGTCTTCAGTCTGAGGCTTTTTCAGATTCTCTGTAATACGGACCGCTACTGGAGTAGATGCCAATAGCCATCAATATTTACTTTTTCAAGAATCTGAATTATTTTTGAATTTTAACTGAATTGAATTGAATATTAAGGAATTATTGACTTAAAACAAACTCCTACATCTTGCTGGAAAGTTACTTGTATGTTAGTGTTGTCTTATTAGACCAAAAATACTTGATGATACTGTATTGTTGCAGTGCAGCATGGCATTCTCCTGATGTAAACATATAATTTCCTCTTTAGTGCCCAGATATCTTCTTGAAGATGTGGGTCGAGGGTCGACTGATCCCTTCATGATCTCAGACCTCACACATGGTGAGGCACTAATGGGATTTTCTCAGGTTTTGTTGTACGATCTGCCCGACTGACTGGTCTCTGAGCCCAGACCCCTCTCACCTGCAGGTGGATGGTACACTGGCCCCACCTACAGGCCTCAAAATGTGCTCTTTACCAACTGTCTGGAGATGATTGAAAAAATACTGGGTATGTGCTCTGATACCCTGAGGCACCATGGAGTCAAGTTTTTTTTAATGGACCCTTCTGATATATTTGCCCAGTCAGATGTAGAGCAAAAGCCAAACTTAAGGGGTATAACATTTATTTTGAAAAATGTGTTTCTACTAAGTCAAGTTAGGTAGAAGTTAAGACAGAGACATTAGCATTCTAAATAATTAGTTATGGCATTTGAGTCAGGGTTTCTTTTTGTTGCTTTCTATTCATGCCCAGATGACAGAGAGTGGGCGCCTCCTTGTGTTGCATAAATGCTTCTGCTTGTTTAGAAAATGTGCAAATTTCTGTGCACTTATGAAAGAGTGAAAAGGTGGACAGATAGGCTCACCTATCGAGGCATATATCAAATCTGACTTCTTTCAAACAAAAGCAGCTGCAATGAGTTTTCTGAATGATTCATTGCCCTCGAACATTGCCAGATTTTCGACACACGTTGAATGCTGTTGTTTATGCATGGAAATGTCACGCATGCGCACAACGCTTGAGGGCAAAAAGCCGATCCTTTTACTTGCCATCTGTAGTTGCGATGCTGCAGTAGAACAACCCAGTCAGTAAAATGAAACCTGGAGATGTAGGCATTATTAATTTAGGGAAGAGCGCCGCAGCGAAGGAAAAAAAAAAGAACAGAAAAACTGTTGAAGAACAACTCAAAACGCCTCTTATTCTTCTTTTTCCTCCGTATGGTCTACACTACGCATAGACACGTTGCCATAGCAACTGACTGACAACAGCGCCTCTAATGTATCAGGATTCAACACCAAAACACACAAACATTTCCCAGAAAAAGAACAGAACATCCAGTCCATTACAGTTTTACAGTTTTGATGTTTATTTTGCGACTATTAAGTGATCGTCTGAATGCAGCTGTGGTTGATTAGCTTATTTAAACACCTGCTCTACTGATGATCTGTCAGAGTTGATGTGTGGATTGCCTTTTTCTACATGTTAAGGTTGTCAAAGTCAAGCTAGCATATCCAACCTACTTCCCTTTCCCAAACTTTGTTTTAATTAAAACTTTTTCCTGACCTCCTTATCTAATTGTCGCAGTGTTCCATCCCTTTTTCTTCTTTATGTCACGCATACATTTAAGTTTTAGAGCGTTATGTTGACAACTTGACAGCTAAAACCTATGGTTTTTCATGTAAAATATCTATAAATGAGGTTCATGGTGAAAGTGTGAAAAAGCTTAAGGCCTATAAAGAATTTTGCTAACTGTAATTGTAAAGTATCATAAAAAACAAAACTAAACACACCTGCCTGCACACAATGTTGAGGATTCCTGCAGTAATGCTGATGGTGGGTGGGGTACGGTTGGTGCCAATTTAAATCTGTTGGGGAAAAATGTTCAACAACCAACCAAATTCTCTCTGCGTTTATATTAATTTTATTTTAAAACCAATTAACTAGTCTTGGATAGTAACTGGATGAACATTTTTGTATTTTAGAACTTGAGGTGAATTTATTCCTGCTGTCTGTTGATATAATTACATCTTTGGCCTACATGAATATGTTTGATTTGTGATTAATGATCCCTCTCGTCTCCTCCAGGTCTCCCAGAGAGAGTGGCTCTGTACTTTGTCTCTGGTATTTGTGCCGGTCTGGTGTTTCTGCTCTGTCTGTTCGGGCTTCGCTCCACACTGGTCAGAGACGTTAAAGATCTGGTTTCTGACCTGAACTATGAGCTGAAAGCCTCTCGCAGGCAGCGCAAAGAGCTCATGGACGACCTCTTTGACGAAGACGTCTCAGACACTTCGTCCTTCCGCCACCTCACGCAGTCCTACCGCGCAACGGAGACTTTAAGCCCGTCCACCTTGTCAGTGGAACTAGTTGAGCGAGAAGTGCAGCAGACCAGAGCTCATCCCAACGGAGACATCTGGCCACAGCTGGACTCTAGTCCTTACGCCATTCACAAGATTAAAACGTACAGCAACTGATTAAAATCTGACAGAAACAAAAAGGAACCTTCATTTGCTGGGTGTCATTAATGTAGCAAAGGTTTAGTGGGATTGGTGCATTTAAAATCAAAACTGATCACATGTTCTTTCAATTAATAACATCCTCATAGGAAAATCTTTCACCACTTTAACTGTTTTTATTAAACTGGTTTGTCTAATGTATGAAAAATATGAAATGAACACAATGTAAAAATATTAAAACTAATAAAAATTTATTGGTACTCTATAGTGATGTATTTCTGCATCCACGCACCCAGCCTGCATTTATTTATTCTAGTGAATCCTACATGCTGATAGGTATTTATAAATAAGAACAATCTGCACTACTAGATTTTAAACAAGCTTTGATATAATATCCTTCAAATTGGTTCAACTCCAATCTCATCTATCCAAGACGTTAATTATTTCTGGTGTAGAGCAGAGAGTCACCATATTGATGGTTATTAAATCATGACAAATATATGGGCCAAAATTATTAGTCAAAAATACTCACAGGCAAAAAATTTAAATTAAGGAAATAAATTAGTTTTATTTTTATTTATTGTGCTAAACAGATGTTTAGTACAAAACCTAAAAACATAATCAATAACTTTTACAAAAACATCTACGGCGCTATCTAGCCACCTAGCTAACTAGAGCTAACCAGTGGTTATCGAGCTGAATTTAGTTTAGTAACATTTTAGAATACAAGTGTTACTGCATACTCCGTGGCAGCAGGAGGCAGTATAGTATTTATTCCTGATCCGCTAATGTCTGGAAGATGAAGTCCGTCCGTGTTGACTAAGGTGGGTGGAGGAGGGAGCCCACATAACGATCTCTGTACTGGACGAGCAGCGGCATTCCTGCTCCTAACTGTCCGCTCACGCTATGCTGCCCGACCGGTTGGCCTCCTGACACCGAGCGGGACGTGAAGAAAGCGGGATAACATAACCGTATATGACAGAGTTATGGACGCTAATCGAGATCTGTTCAGCTCTGCGGCTTATTGAAACATTTGAGACTCCCTCCAGCTGCAGCCTAAGCAGCAGCTAGCGTTAGCCGCCGAAAACAAACAGCTGCCCGGAAGGAGGCCGCCGCGGCGCCGGGTTGGGATTTAACTTTCCTCGCCCCGACATTCCTGCCGATCCCACACAAAGCCAACCGCGAAGGGGTATTTATGTGTTCCGGGTAAGAATGGAGTCCACTTTGGGGATATCCAACGAGGAATGCTTGGCAATATCCTTTAAATGATGTTTACGTTTTATTTTTAATTAGGGTTAGGCTAACGTTAGCATTATGCATCTGATAAGAACACAACCGACTTTTAATCCCCAGCTAACCATATGAACATATAATGCTACTAACATTGGCTAAACCTATTTATATTTCAGTAACAGTCATTACTTAATGCAATGTAGCTGCTTCCAAACTGCATCCCTCTGTCCTGTTTTCCTTCAGATTGTTTTGACTCCTGTTTTCACTTTCTATGGCTTCGTTTTAACATCTATCTGCTGCCAGAATGAAACTAATCGATTAGTCGGCGCAGTGGGGTAATGTTTGAGTTGAACAGGCCCTTTGTTGTGATGTCCACACGGACACCATCCTCATCAACCTCATCCTCCATCACATTGATTCCTTGATTGAGCTGCTCACACTGTGAAAGGTCAAGAGCTGAGGTCTGGCCAGAAGGAGCCCAGACTGCTGTCTCTAATTGAACGCAATGGAGAGTTTATGTAAGTACCAGATATATAAAAACAGGTTTTAGTGTTGGACAGCTGGTAAAGCAATAACAGATTGAGTTTGTGTTGTCAAGACATTTTTCTGTGCACTGATCATAATTTTCAGTTAATTTCTGAGCTTTGGCTTTGACCTGCTGATGCTTATTTTTTTTTTAACTGATTCTGTTTTCTCTTTAATAACTGTAACATGGGAAAACATAAAAACAACATTCAAAATATTTTTAAACAGCGCATCTTTCGTTGCGTGAAGGAAGCGGCCTGCCACATTGTCAGAAATCATTCATTTTCAATTCACAAAGTTAAATACATTATGTAGCTTACTGATTTTCTGCTTATAGCTAATGGAAAAAAATAAACATTTTAAGATCAGAATGCAACACTAGACCACTAAAAAAATTTGTAAATACAAAAATATGGGCTAATAAATGACAAGTATGTTTAATATCTGCTTTAAAGTTATTTTCAAAAGGTACTCATTCATACTCTTCTGGTAAATGAGTATTTTAATGACTACCCAAACAGTAGTTTCCACGTGTTATCCATTAAAAATGTTTCATGAAAGCGTCTGGCATTTAAAAAATTGAATAAATTTCAAAAGGATAAAGTTAACCAATATTCCTATACTCTTTTCAGCCATCTTGACTTTAATTATTTGTTACTCAGTTAAAGCTCCCACTTTGAGGAGTGTTGTTAAAAAAATTAGCTCTTTGTTAAACATGGCACCATAATATTATTATTAAATACTGAGATTCCTGCATATTTTCAGTTACTACCCTCTTTATCCATCATCACAAAGTTTCTGTCACTCTTCTTAAGCTTTATCGTCTTAGTGTAACCCTTCTTTGTTTGTCTCAGGTCCAGTAGGTTGACTTCACAACAGACACACTCAGGTTCACTGAATTTATTGCAACAAGAGAGAAAATCAAGCTGGTTTCTGTCCTTTTACATTAAATAAAATACAACGAATAAACCTAAACAAATGACAGAGCAACGGCTCCCAATGAGCAGCTAACGGTTGTAAAATTAAACAACCGCTAATTATGATAATAGTAAAAAAAACAAAACAGGACAAAGTTACATATGAAACCTTTTATATAATTAAATTTGTCTAAAATATATGTTAAAATATAACATGTGTAAAGAAAACACAGTTTCAGAAGGCAACAGAAAAAAAAAGGGGGGGGGGCTGTCAGTTACTGGTTGCTATGGTAACCGCCAACGGTCAAGAGCAAAGTAGCAAAACTTGTGTAGCAATAAACGTCAGAACATCACAACTTTTTGACTAAACAAACACATAACTTGAGGAATAAATGAACAGTTTTTGACAGATTTCACATCTACACTATTGTTGAAATAAAACCCAGTTAGATTAGTACGTGTTGATTTTTGAGACGGTGGTTGTTGTCCAGTATATTGTGCGGATCTGCGGGGAACAAAGTAATTTCTCACTGCAGGATTTCAGTGTTTGGCGTTCTGCTTTATTTGGATTGGCTGCCATGGAGCCTGAATGTATGTCATGTATGCAGAGTTGCGTATGTAAGACGCGTCTCGTCAGTTAACATCCAGCGCCCTGCTTTATAAACAAAGGATGGCTCTCAACATGCAAACATGCAAGATAGTTAGAGCACTGTAAGCAAGTTGTCACCTGAACAATGTCACACTGACAGGCAGGATGCGTTGTTGGAAAGCAAAGTTGGTCCAGGTTTGATCAGAACTTCTTGGTTCCACGATTTTTAGCTGAATGAGAAGGTTTTTTTGTTGCCACTGGGTTGTAATTTAACAGGAAGTCATGCGGTAGATCATTGCTAGTGTCCGTTTGACAGCTGCAGGGTTTGCTTAGTGATAGTGGGAGCTGTGTGTCCAACCACCAGTATAGCTCCCAGTTAGTTCCATCATCATCCACCTCACCGCAGATTATTCTGAATTCCTTCGCTTGGTCTTGGGCTGTAATGAGAGTCACATGGACTCTAAGCCTCAGGCTGTTTAAACCACATTAACTCATCCAAGAAGCAGTTCTGATGGTCCAAATTAAACTATGTCGGCTCAAATAAAATATAGGCATTTTGTCTTATCCTTTATATAATAATAATAATAATAAGTAATGATAATCGATTTTTTTTTCACCATGAAGGTTGTCTATTTTATAGTAGAAAACTGGAAATGACTGCATACGTTTCTCTTCTTTGTACCAATCTGAGGGAATTTAATTAAATTGTAGATTAAAAACTATAAATCAGAGTGAGGAAAACAAAACATGTTGACTGGAAAAAAAGCTTCCTGGTTATTGGCTCTGACTTTAAAGTCTATAAAGGGCGAGAATCAATAGTAACAAATTTTACTGGACGATAAAATGTCCCAGAAGGCATTGCGATAGACGATAACGTTGTTATTTTGAGACCATTTTCAACAACAGCAATGGAATAATAGTAATTTACACATTTAACACTGGAACGGGAAGACATTTTAAATATCTAAAATGCATAAAACTAGTTGAGACCAAAAGACAGACTGAAGACTTTTATCGTCCAGTTTTTGGTAGAAAGAGAAAAAGGAGAAAAACAATAAGTAAAGCAAATGGAAATTATTGAGCTTGTTTTAATTTATCATGTGATTAATTGATTTATTGCCGCATGCCTATGACTGACTCAAGTTGTCTCAGACCAAAGGGAGTCTGATTCCTGCCCTCTTGAACGTTGCCTAGCAACAGGAACTTGGTCACTGTTTTTAATGGCTGTTCCCAGTCACTTTAACTGGTTGTTCACATCCATAATTTTGTAACAATCCACTCTTTGCACTAGTAGTGCTCCATAAACACAAAGAGTCTGAAAGCAGATTAAATTCTACAAGCATACGGAAGATTGAATATAAACATGGTGAGAATATTATACTGACCTATAAAAACTAATAATTATGAAGCTGAACTCTGTAGTTTTATTATTTGTTGAATAAAACTGATTTTATCTGCAGCTCATCCATTTTAATACTTTTTGATAGAACCATAAATAAGGAATATTTAGATTATATACTTTGCACAAAGATTTTAGATTTTTGTTATTCCCAGTAGGTAAAGTTAATATTAATTTATAGTTTTATTTTGAAATTCAGTTTTTATTTTGAAACAGTTCTTCTTGAGCCATATTTTTGGCAATGTTTGTTGTGCTTTGATGGAAAGAAAGAAAAGACATTAAAATACATTATTTTTGGATTTTAATTATTTTTTACTTTTTAATTTTTTAGTTAAATTCATTATGCTTTTCCAAGATGAACACGGATGCCGAATCTGTTGCCTTAACACTTTTCTTTAGGACACCAGTCGCGTTAAAAAGTGTGATTTGTTTCACCAAACTGCACACAGTGCTGCTCTTAGTCATATTTATTCATATTTGTTGACAATCTTATTGAACAAACTGTGGAGTCCCTACAATACAGACAGTTTTGGTGGATTTTAAACATCATTAATGGGGAATTTATTGTGAAAACGATAAATAAAAAATCTTATCGTGAGAAGCGACGTATGATGATAAATAATAAACAATATGATGAATTCTTACCACTAATGTAAAAGCAAAAGGTTCAAAGATATATCACAAACAAACAGGTTTCTCTTTTCTCTGTTTGTGCCATTTTTGGAAATATTCCTTCTTGCAAAAATCACCATAAACTGAAGGATTATTTTAAGATGACCTGGTTTTAAAACCAGGTCATCAGGTCAAACTGCTTTCAAGCTGTAAAGCAGGTTAATTAATCGGGATAAAAAGTTGCCCAACTTAATTATTTTTATTCTCCAAGTGTTGCTCCATAAAGAGCAGACAGAGAGGTGATATTCTGCTCAATAATCATGTTAACTTGGAACCTAAATCCTGTTAGCTTAAGTCTTTGGCTGAAAATCCTAAACAACAAAACAACAACAACAAAAAGAAACGCATTTCTCAAAAAGAATTAAATTGTTTAGCAGCAGTGGGAGTACATTGTGAAGTCACAGTGTTTTACTCTGGGTTATCGTACGGTCGGATGCAGCCCCTTTGCAGTAGATTTTTGGTTTGTAGTTTGACCTCTGAGGTTATCCCGGTTGATTCAGAGAACTCCCTGTGATGCATTTAGAAAGCCTGAATCATTTTTATTGTGAAGTGAAAGGGAAGTGTGGGTAGAGCGCTGATTCAGTCCCAGTCAGATATCCTTAACACGCATCAAAAATCTGAACCCTTTTGTTTTTAAACTTCATAACTTATTACTTTTTATTCCCTGAATAATTCAGTTTTTCCCTCAGACTTGTCTTTGTTAACTTTGAATGTAGAACAGAGCCAGCCTGCTTGTTGTTTTTCCACCGTTGCTCGCTTATTCAGCTGATTTCAACCAACTGCAGATTAGAGGATGAATCTGCATGAATGCATGCTCTCTTTGTAAATACTAAAATTGCATTTTGTTCCATTAATAATGATTAAAATCTTCCCAGCACACACGTCTCACCTGTGCTGAATGATCGAGTTTTAATTGCATAATAGGTTTTGTGATGGAAAAAGTAAATATTTCTGCAGCTCACCTGAATATGCTTTGTTTTTTTTAGCCTATAAAACTGAATAGTTCAGTAATTTGAACGTCAGAATCTGTGCTGCTCTCATCTAGATTGGGCGTTTTGGCCACTCCTGATGCTGTCGTGTCTCGTCCAGTGGCCCAGTTATCCATACCTGTGAACCAGAAATTTGAAATTATAAGAGGTATGCATCTATTTTTTCCTCTCGGCGTTAAAGACATTTAAATTTTTCCTGCATATTCTGATCATTATTATGAAATATTTTGTAACTTTCAGACTGTTAAAGGATTCAGTAAAATGTGATGTTTGTGATGTTGCCCGTATTAAACTGTTTCACCCAGAAGCTTTCTTATTTTGCATTGAGACTTGATGTGTAGAACAGTAGTGTGTGTATTTGTGAAGTGGAAAGGAAAGGATACTTGGTTTCGCATACAGAAATGTAGAAATGTGGTCTGCATTTTTACCTAGGCCTGTCACAATAACAAATTTTGCTGGATAATATATTTTTCCAGAAGTTATTGTGATGAAACTATAATGTTGTTTTGAGATCATTTTCATGTAATATAATGGTAATAATGACAAAGTAATGCAAGAAAACACTGTCAAAGATCAAGAAACTGTAAATTATAATTAACATTTAACACTGGAATATCCCAAATTAATAAACAAAATGGGAAATAAAATGAATTATGAAGTCACTGTAAACAAAATTATCCGTCAAAAAAAGTGAAATTGAGACGAAAGCATCAAGCTGAAGACCAATTTTGGTAAAGAGAGAAAGGAAAAACAGTAAATCATGAAATCATTGAGATTGTTTTAATTTGTGATGCGATTAATTGATTTATTGATTATTGTGACAGGTTTTCTACGGTTATGAATTTTTCAAGTCTTACTCAAGACTTTTGCATTAGATTTAGGTCTGGACTTTGATTAGGTTCGCCCAGGACATGAATATTATTTTATCTAAACATTTCCACCCTGTTCACAAATAGAAGACCTCAACCCTTCACATGCAACTAATTTTAAGTTTCTAATTAGGTTATTAAGGAAGGTAATGGGTTGCACAGGAATGTAGAGTAAAGGGGATGACTATAGATGCATGCCACACTTTTAAGGTTTTAATGTGAGGGAATGAAATAAAAACCACGTGTCATTTTTCTCTTTAGCTTTTGGTTGTAACGTGACAAGGTCACATCTCTGTAATGTGAAAGTGAAAGTTAAACTTTCACTTTTTTAATTTCCACTTCAAAGTAAGCTCAGATCGTTTCTCTCTGACAAACCTGCAGGTTCACTCCCACCGCCGACCTTTGAACTTAACAGTTTTCCTTTTATCTTGTTTCCCTCCAGAAGCGGAAGAGGCTCTCCTGATTGACTTTTCTGACGATTGTGAGTTTAACTTCTTGAGTTTAACTTTATGCATCCAATTAGCTTGTTACAAGTTTCAGAGTTCAGCTCCCTTTTTCAGACTTATATTTTTAGAGCATGCTTGCAGCCCAAAGCGGCTTTATTTAGCGGCAGAGTGGGGTCATAAGTTGCCAAGGCGTGCTGATTTAGGTCGCTGTCGTGTCCCGTTTCTTCTGTTTCTCAGCCACTTTGTATTTCTAATGTTTTTGCAAAATCCAAACGTGTCTGACATGCAGGTGTTTCTTCCTCAGCGAGTGTTACGATACGAATCAGAGGAGAAAAGTCTCCAGAGCTGATGCTGGAGCTGCAGGACGATGAGCGGACTCAGACGTTCTTAACCCAGGTGAAAAGCGCTCAAGAGCAAGGTGAGGCAGAGAGGCGATTAATTATTGAGTCACTCATCTAACATTTATTTACTAAGGGTGGATTTCGCCACGCTGCTCTGATCTCTGTTCTCTCCTTCTGTGCCCACGAAGAAACACACCTTGGATTGCGACTTTTAAAACGGACTTTTCCACTTCTGCTGCACTCAAACCAGAACTGCACATCAGTATATACTAGACCTGTCGCAGGAAATCAATTAATGGCGTGAAAAATAAATACAAGCTCAATGATTTCCATTTGAATGATTTATTGTTTTTCTCATTCTATCAAAAACTGGTTGGCAAAAGTCTTCAGTCTGGTGCTTTTTTATCAGCTAGCCATTTTTTTTTTATGATACTTTATAATTCATTTTATTTATTATTTCTGTTGTTTTTGCTTATTAATCTTGGATATTTAAAATGTCTTCCAGTTAGAGTGTTAAAAGAGTGAACTTCGATTATTACTTGAAGATTGTCTCAAAACAACAATATTATTATTTATTGCAATAATTACTTGAATGATTTATTGTTTAACAGTATTTGTTGTTGTGACATGAACTCCGCTGGACAGAGTTATCACTACATGGTGAATTATTCTGTCCTAATTTTGTGTTTATTTTTATGAGAAATAAAAAATAACAGAAAGTCTAACGAGGAGTCACTTATATATGAAGTATAATTTATGCTAGTGTTGAATGTTTTCATTAACTTTCGAGAGGGAATATTTAAACTGATTTATTTTTATTTTAGATTTTGTAGCCATAAAAATATTTGCATGTATTTTCTGTTGATATATATTTATTTATTCAGTTTTATGTCAAACAGTTTTATGTCTGATTTATGCTAGCAAATCATCAATTCCATTTTAACTTTTTATTTTTGCACCGATTCAGACTTATGCACGTCTCAAGGCACCTGACAAAAAAAGACGGTCCAGTTATCCAGTCAAATTCATTTATACACGTTCCAAATTGATCCTAATCATCAAACAAGGCGGTTCAGGTCAGTTTATTAATACAATTTTAAAAACTCAGACATGCATCGTTCACTCATCCTGCACTGCCATTGGATTGAGTCGTTGATTTTGCAAAAATCCCTCGTTCTGAGATGCATGTGGCGACGGTCGAGAGGAAAACTTGTCTTTAACAGGAAGTGAGTAGCTGCACTCTCTCCTGAATTAAAAGTTATGTGGTGATAACACGCATAAGAGGTTAAATGAGTGTAAACAGCACTTATGTTGAGTTTATTGGAGTAATAACATAATGTTCTCTGCCTTTAAAACAGTTTTGGACAAGAATATAGTTTATGATTGGTTAAAAATGAGTGACTTAAGTAGTGGCTGCAGCATCTGATAGAAATCATAACAAGGGAATTGTGAAAAAAAATCTTTTATTTTGCTCTTTTTTTAAACATTTCTAAACTGCTTGGATGAATTTCCTCTTATTTCCAGTCGTGCACTCGCAGCTTCCAGTAACAGGAGACGGTATTGTGTGTAAGTTAGGCAAAAAACCACTAATTTTACGGGCAGTATGGTTGTCTAAATGCTGACCTAGCTGTTTCCTGGCTGCTCCGTCAGTTTTAAATTCCTGTCCTGGTTGCCGCCTGTGACCAACTTCCTGGAGAGATGAAGATTTTAAAGGAGGGTTTTACTTTGAGTTTCTTTCTTCAACCTGTTCATCCAGTTTGACTATTATATTTACTAAATGCTTTGCTGAAGAAAGCCACTATCCAGACTCTTATAAAGTAAAAGAAAACTCACTTCATATGTAGTTTGTCCTGTTTGGAACAACAATGCACGATCAAATTTATTAGTTTTTATTCATTTAACGTCATTCCTCTGATGACATCACACTGAGTACAAGAGCATCAGTTTTAAATGTTTGTCTTGTTTCCTCATTTTTTCATGCTTTCTTTTTTTTTTCTAAATCTAATTAAATTTCCAAACATGGTGATTTGCATTTTGTACTGCTGCACCAAAACATTTAAGCCGTATGTGAGAACGCTGCGTATTTCAGGAGAAGATGCCAGGAATAAAACAAACAATAAAAGGTTTCTGATGAGTTCATGATTTTTTAAAATTTTTAGTCAAATCTGTTGTAGAAATTATGTGGTTTACTTAACGCAATCATTTAGGTCGGAGGTGTCTTAAAGTTTTGCATTGTGGGCTAAAATATTCCATCTCAAAGTGTTTGAGAGCTACAAGAATGATTAATTTTGAAAGATTTTAAAATCAAATTACCCCCTGAAAGTTTTTTTTAACCTGCTGAACAAACTGAACTCACTATATTTTAATTAAAATGTTGCAAATAGAATAATTACTGTGGAAAATGTATCTGGCTGAAGAGGCTTATTAAAAGACAGCTGTACAGTTTCTTACATTTTTGGGTTTGTTTTTCATTCATTTGACATTGAGAAAAAATCTTTGAATTAAATTTTCTTGCCATTTGTTTCGTTAAGTGTTTGTCATTTACAGACACTTTGGTATTTGCATTTCTTGATGAAATCAGCTGTTTTTATGTTCTAAATGAATGTTTTAAGAGATAAATATTTGCTTATTTTTAATTTTCCTCTGACTTATCTGTTTAATCTTTCCAGTTGTGTCCAAGTTAAGTAAATCCAAAGCGATGGAGCCGCTCACTCCAGCGGCGTATCGAGGTCCGGTCCCGATTCCACCACAGCGGGTCACAAAGACCGCCAACAGCAGCGGAGACCACCAGACCAGAACCTTCATAGCTCCGGTCTCCAACCTCAACAACGCAGCAGGAAATCATAACGCCACCGGTAAAAACCAGCTTGTTTACAGTTTAAAATGTTAAAGTTAGACATCTGAAACTTAATCAATGGATTTTTTTTAGCCTGGTTTTTTACCTTGATTAAAAAAAAAATATTATTGAATATTAAATGATATTATAATTAAATTTGATATTATGTTAATCATGTTATAATGTTATTCCAAAATTATATGTTATATAATATTAAATATTGTAATATTATTAAATATTTTAATAATATAGGCTGCACAGTGGCGCAGTTGGTAGAGCTGTTGCCTTGCAGCAAGAAGGTTCTGGGTTCGATTCCCGGCACTGGGTCTTTCTGCACGGAGTTTGCATGTTCTCCCTGTGCATGCGTGGGTTCTTTCCGGGTACTCCGGCTTCCTCCCACAGTCCAAAAACATGACTGTCAGGTTAATTGGCCTCTCCAAATTGTCCCTAGG
>CAEGAE010042504.1:0-17882 GCA_903067095.1 Girardinus metallicus
TCTTTGCCACCCATTTGTTGCGACCGGCATGATATGAAATTTATTTTCCGGTATTTTCAGTAAAGCTACGCATCTAATGCACAGCCGCCGCCGTGTTCAGTCTATCCGTTTATCTGTATAAATAATCCCACCGGACTCCAGGCATCGCTGCCGTCATTTTAAGATGCTTATTGGTCCCCCGGAAAAAGACAAAAACCCAGACATTATCATGACACAATAAAATCCTCCCAGGCCGAACTTGAAAACTGGATGTTATGCTGTTAACACTTAGCTTTCGTCAACAACTCAGGCGGAAGTGAGAGAGTAAGTAAAGTCCCGGCCGGAACACAGTGCGCTAAATAATAACACATAATATAACGAGGCTTCGAGGCCGATCAGTTTTCCTCGAGGAATTTTAATAACCGAGGTACTCGAATCACTCGAGGAATCGTTTCAGCCCTAGTATATGCGCTACTTTAGTATTTTTTGTATGCGTGTTAGAGAAAAATTGTATGCTTGTGTGTAATATTTTAGTAGTGTGTATGCGCAATTTTAGTGTTTTGTGTGTGTGAGAGAGAAACATTGTATGTGTGTGACATTTTAATTGTATATGTGTGCAATTTTAATGTTTTGTGTGTGTGGGTGAATTTTTTGTAGTGTATGAGAGACAAGACAAAGTTTTTGCCCCACACAGCCCCTCATAGAAAACTGTCCTGCTGAGTTAATAATCTGCATGTTTGAGATTTAGACCTCATAACACTTAATACATAGGGCTAATGCTCTTTACCTTTACAGACATTTCTCATTTACTTTTTGACATGCAAACTTGGTTGGAAACAAGAGGTATTCTCTAAATTTAAAAACATATGCACAAATTAGTTTGCATGCATTCTACATTCTTGGAAATTAATGTAGAATGCAAGTATGTACAAGTATGTACAAATAAAACCTTTTTACAATAATATTAGCACATAAGCATATCCGGTTTTCATCAAACAGAATCACTTGTCTCAGGATTGGGAGATGGATGGGCCATTCCTGCACACCCAAAAGTAAAGAGAGGGATACATCAAACAAGTGTCAAAATTTACAGCAGGGTGAAGGGATAGGTGGTATGAGACTCTGAGAAATGAAAGACAAGAAGGTCAGCAGAGATAACTTGAAGGTTAGGGGAAAAACTACAAAGTTTTGATGATCTCTTGGCTTTATGAGCTTGACTTTATGTGCTCAGAAGTTCTCCTCTTTGCTTAACTCTATGGGAGAAACAGTTCAAGATTCTTCAGTTTATAGAAAAAAATAATTAAAGAAAAAGTGAAACACATCTGTGGTATTAAAAGATTGTTAGACGCTTTTTCACAGAGTCATTAAGACCCTCTATTGGAGCTTGCTGGACAGACGAGGATGTAAAAAAGCAAAAGTGACGGAGTGAAAGCCATGGGGCCATTAGGACCAAGGAGAGTGAAGGGAGTGAAGACAAATGCGATGAAAGACAAGCTTGTAGTAAGCAGGGTCTGCATGGTGCCACCAGTGTTTTCAGACTGTCGTTTGAAATAAAGAAGGCCATTAATAACCTCCTCACTGTGCTGTGCTCCGCTGCAGTTTGGCGCTTGTTGCAGAGCTAAATGTGGCGTTGCATGGCAGCAGACTGGCAGGCTGTGTCAAAGAGACCATCTATACCTGAGGAAGACAGAGCGAGTGAGCGAGTCGATGTGTGTGGATGTCCTCGTGAATATGGATGTGATATATGTTTACGTTCAAATTATTATTATTATGATATTTTTTTACATTTACTTACCTGTTTGTTTATGTTCTTTGTGCTGTCTCGGGCCGGTGTACAGTTGGATGGGAATCAGATGGAGGTGATATATTCAGAAGTGAAGTGAGAAGTTATGGTTGCCAGTGCTAATGACTATGTTCCTCCTTGTCAAACCTTTACTTTGGCAGATGAACAAAACATAACACTTGACCGGGAGTGGGTTTGCGCTGCTCTCGTGATCCAAAAATATTGCATGTGCACAGCCACGCTGTGAAGGGTGGCTGTGCAATGACGGTGAGAGTACTTTGGTGAGGGAAGTGTAAGCTTTTCTTGAGTGGCAAGGTGACTCATGTAATTATTGAGCTATTTTAAGCCTTCATAAAATCTTGGACATTTGATTTATAATAACCAGTCATTACAACACACTCAATTTAGAAACATGTAGTGTGTACTAAAATTGCTACCGCAATCCACTTGAATTTGATGGTGAACAACAAGTTAATTTGGGTGACTTTTTTAAGTGAATTGGCAGGTGCCATTATTAGAACAACATGGGACATTATGACACCGATTGTTTAACTGCAATTTTCATGAGCTATTTATTTACTTGATCAAAACTAAGACTATGTACAAAAGCATTGAAGAAAGCTAGCACAAGTTAGCAAAAAGTTGTCGAAAAGGTATATTTTTGTTTGTAACGTTTATTGTGGGCACCTGTAATTAACGGACCCTCATGCCCTCTTGTGGAGAAAAGCAGCGAGGCCTGCACGAAAACGACATCACAGCACCGTGCCGTGAAAGCCCTTCTTCGCGAACTCAAGGCCTAGGCTGGTCTGGGCTGGTCTGGGCTAGTTGCACTGTGGCATTTTGGATTGGGTTTTAAAACCACTCCACTTGGAGGAATGTGATTACGTGTGACGAGCGGTAAGCAGTGATAGGGTGTGACAAAAATTAATAACATTAACATTTTGGAAGCATTCTCAGATAACCGTAATTTCTCCCCCTGCTCTGACCATCATTGTATGTACAGTGTGTTCTTCCCACAAGCTCATTGGAATAGTTCACTTCATATTAGTGTGCATGCTGCGGTTACGAAAGTCTGACTAAACTTTCATGACCGCATAACTAAAATTTAGTTATACAACAGTAACCCAGCTGTCAAAACTCCACTTTAAATCTACAAGTCAGTCCACGGTTAGTTTTATTCACATTTGGCCTTAAGTCACTTCATCCATGTGGTGGGTGGAAAGGAAATTAAACAGTGATCTGAAAATTCACTAATATGCATTTTGTTATCCAATAAACTTTCTGCTCACACACAACACCTTCTGTCTTCATGGTGGTCCGGCCGATTACCCCTGTCTTGAGCTATTTGTAGTACCTGTAGTATAAACTGTGTTGTGTCCTCTTTTATTGGGTTTGGGTTGTTGTGTCTCCAGTGCAGAAGCAGTATTTTGTGATTGAGGAGAAATCAATCATTTTCATCTGTTTCTCCCCATGGAACTTATACACACTTCCTGCATAGATGATACAATTACTTGGTTGTTATGAAAAACGACAGAGGGGCTGATTCTGGTCTCATTTATGTATTAACCTTTTGAGGTTTTTAGATTTTCTGTTTCTAAAATATATGTGCACTTTAAGTGCAATTGGAGTACAATTGGAAGGAGCTGAAGTCTCAACAACTGTAATATAAGCAAATCAGAGTCGGTACATGTGTTAGCTAATTGCCGGGGGCTCTTTGATCAAAACATACCATTCAGAAGAAAAGTTTCCTCTCTGATGAAAATTATACAATTTTGACTAATGTTGCAGCAGTTAGCAACAATTGGTCAGAAAATATACAAAACACCATATGATTTATCAAGGTATATTTACAAAATTGGTCTCATGTGAGTTTCACCTCGCTCGCAGAGCTCTACCAGTGATTAACCTACTTTCATCTCACTTAACTACTGGCAAGGCTACAACTATATTTTTGAAAATTTCAACAGCAAAACTAGGAGAGTGGGAGAAGTCAGACAGGAGATGATTTATTGTCAACAGATTGCGCATGTGTACCACCACTGCTGACATTTGTCGCTGTATAAAAAGATGTCAGTCAGACTGCTTTTACGCTATGAATACAGATGTGGACCACATGTCGAAGTCTTCCTAAAACAAGCAAGAGGGGAAAGTTTTGCTTACGGAACCTCTCCAGGAGGGGCTGGCTGCCTCCCAGCCCCTGCTGTTAGTTCTGCTACTGCAAATAAATAAAGTGAGGTCTGCATCAGATCTAGGCATTAAAAAAAAAATTATAACATGTTCCTCTCTGTGAGAGGACTTGGAACCATATAGTGCATGGAGAGACAAACAAAAAGTATCTTTCTCACTGCAGTGGTGCTTGTTTCTGGGTGTGTGTCACTGACCCAACATCACCCGTCTCTGACAACTTTTCTTTTATGTCTTCATGTTGTATTTAACAATGGTCAGAATTGTGCTCTAAAGCCAACAAATAGCATTTTGCATAGGAAATCATTGTGGTGTGATCTGGGATTTATTACATACTTGAGGTTTAAGGAATAAATCTTAGCAACATAGAAATTTGATTTTGTGTCAATAAATGCAGCTTGTCTAAGGTTTGGTGTAATTACCTAGAAATATTGATCTGTACAAATAAAAAAAAATCTGAAAAGCTAAATACAGCCAACATTGAGAATATAGCTAAAAATCAGGTCATATGTGGCAAATGGGAACATTCTGTTCTTTGCCTTCACATATGATGAAGCAAAAAAAGTGTGACATGTTGATGTCAAATTCTGTTGGTCAGTGATAGTAATGTGACAAAAGCACAACATAAAGGAGTACAAACTTAGAAACTGCAATTGTATTATTGGTGAATTAAAATAGCCGTAATTTATACCAATACAACAAAAAAAAAGGGTCATTTTCCTGTTTCTTGGAACATAAAGAGCTACAAAAACTTGAAATGATCTGCAGAATCCTGGGCCAGGGCTGGGACAAAATTGCTGACCTTTCATATATTTATGGAAGAGGTTTGATTTCCACCAGTTTTTCCATGCTCGTACACACGGGACTTTGTGACACCGCCCCACTGGTAAAAGGAGTAGCTTTGTCCCGACCTGGCTGGTGAGCTCTGGACTCATGTCCCTGTGCCAGTTCTAAAGTAGGACTCAAAAGCAATAGGGGCTGAGAGAAGCACACAAACCACCTGTTTTATATAAAATCTGTCAGAATAAACACAGAACTCAATAACCTGCAGGGACTTAACATGCCACCACTGCAACACTGAATATAGTTTTATTTATTTGAAAAGAAATGAGCAAGAACCATTTTTATCCAGTGCAGAACCAAATGAATCTACCCGTCCAATATCTAGATTAAGAGAGATTACAAAGAAAACATATTAATAAAATCTTTGTATGTTTATATTTTTAAGAAGGTTAAAAGTGAATTTGACTTAACTTGTTCTGTTTTTATGTAAAAAGAAAAGATGAGAGGACCTAATTTCTGCTTCACTTGGTTCTCCTCACACTGCAGACAATGTTGCCCTCTGCAGGGCATAGATATTAGTCACGCTTCCCTTGTTGCACTAAAGTAATGCTGTGGCAAGTTATATTGTGAACATTGTGTCACATAATATGTGAAACAATGTTCACATATTATGATTTTCTCTATTTGGAAAAACACACTTTTAGCTCATCTTAATGAGAGCACCGCACATTATCCCACAAGTCACAATTGTGACCGATCATAAAACACACTTTTTCACATATTTTTCCACAATTTTTTAAATTACTTACCCTTGATTAGTCATTGTGACATGACTTTAATATTTTAATGTCTGAGAAAAAATTGGGATTAAATGGGTTAATTCAGCCATTTGTTCAGCTTACTGTTTTGAGTCGATCAGATGTTTATTTACATTTTCCTGTTATTTCAAATTATTCATGACGCAACGCAATGCAGCAAGGTTCTTAGAAACAATAAACAAACCTACAGCCTCCCGGACCCTCTGCCATACCTTTATATCTGGCTTTTACACCTATTCACCCTTTGTTTCATGTTGAAAACCCCTATGTTTTTATGTTTTGTTTTGTTTTTTACCAGAAAGTTCATTCTTAACATCATCTGACAAAATCACACAGTTAAAATCTTAGTAGAGTTCAGCCACACGCTCAAAGACTCCAGAGATCTTGCCTTCGGGTTAGCCTTGTTGTGACGCAGAATGGACCCCAATTTAGGAGACAAAGACTGGGTCAAACCAACGGGAGGTGTAGCCTTTCCTTTCCTGAAAGTGATCAATTTCTTTTCTGTGTTTCTATACGTGATCTTGCCTCTCTGGTTCCTATTTTTTCTATTTTCCGCTACACTTCATTCTGGTTTGTGTTTATCCTTTTTTTGTCTTCCATGTCTTGCTATGTGTCCGGCTGTGCTCACTGAGTTTAGCTTTTTGTCAGACTAATGTGCTCATTTAAAAAGACAGACTTCAGCATTTTGCATCAAATCAACCATATAATTCTACGTTTATGGCTGTGTTTATCTGACAGTGAAAGTTTAAATACTGGAGCAATGTGGTCATTACTTAACAAGTGAAAGTCATTTTTCAAAGAGTTAGCTTTTACAAAAGTTGCAGTATCATGGTGGAGGACTGGAGAGTATGTCAATTTGATACCTTTTATCCTACATTTTGTATGAAACTGTAGCTTCAGTTAGATCATAATCACACAACTTTGTGATTACAAAATCATCTAAAAACATGAAAAATATTAATCTTCTAAGATATATACTTAAATTGATTTCGAAATATTAATTTTACAACAGAAGTTGGTTCCTATGATCCTGCAGTCCTTAACAGGATCATTTAGACACATAGAGTGAATTGAGTTTCTTTAAAAACTAAGCAGTATATCTGGGTAACTGTCATGTGATTTTACAGAAAAATTGGAAATGCAGCATGTACTTCTACAGCTTGTTGCTGACACTGGGTGCAGCTGCATGAAAACAGTCAGTACTGAAACACCAATATCCACCATTAAAAAAATTGTGTGGTCAATGTTTGTTTTAGTGCAATTGAAAAGTGGCACAAATTAAAAGAGGTACATTGAAAAAAGTATTTCGAACATCATGCATCTGTCAAACCTTTTGTATCTGCCTTTGTTGTACCATTTGAAACTCTAAGATTTTTTCACAGGAAAAAAAAAAAATCCTAAATGTAACACAACGCTTTACACATACTAGAATTCCTTAGTGTGTATTAGAGAATTCAAAACTAAGGTCGGTGTCTTTAACTATATGAGTAATTACCTCTGGCTTTATTTGCAATGTATGTAAGTGTGCCCTCTTCAAGAAAAGAAAAATGTGAAAAACATTCAGGTCCAGAAGCTCAATAATTGATTAAATTGACAGAAAAATGGTCCAAATCATTTTTGGATGTAAATGCGTTCTTTATTTCAACCCTGACGGGACGAAATTGAAAATTGAAGCTCTATCTACTAAATCATTTTGCAAATTAATTCACAGAGGCAGACATGACATGCTGCTACAAATTTAATCAGATCCTTAGTTCTTTTTCTGAGTGTTAATCTGGTAATATGAGGAGCCCTTGTAAAGGCTTATACACTCTGTTCATTCATTGACTGAAGTAAAGGACCCTCTTGGTTCACCCGCTCTCACGATTCACCTTCTGCAGAAGGACAGTAAAGCCCTCCAACCACTTCAACATGTAATGGGGTGAATGGCAAACATAGCATAGCCTGATCCCCTGAGACTGCATACCACGCATGTAACCTGCATCATTCTTGCATGGCTAAGGACCCGCACTGCACAGATCTAACTATTTCTGCTATTTGAAGAAATTTTTCCCTTTCTCCACTCAAGTTTTCCTCCTCCAGGCATTGACATTTAATCAACCCCAAATCCCATTGTGACTATTAACATATCAGGCTGATACGAGTTGCTGTAAAAAACTTGAGTACAGGCACCCAAAGCAGAACATTAACATAATGTGTGATCTCTATTTTCTTTTCATCGCCTACATGTAAAAATGCTTACCTGGCACACAGCTCACCACAGAGTTGCATTTCTCCCTCACTTTTGCTCTCTTTTTTTTCTTCCTTGCTTATCTTTTTAGAAAGTGTTAATTATTTAGCTGTTTGTGTTCATGAGCCAAGGAGCGCTCAGGCAAACTAAGTATTTAATGCAAAAGCGGTTTTAATATTTTACCAGGCAATTAAAATCATCTTCGCCCCTGTAGCGACTGAATAAACAGATCAGGTTGTTTTTTTTTTTCTAAAAGGAATGCTTGCTTCTTTAATGGATGGTATGGCTTCTCACTATCAATCATCATAGACAGGAAGGGACTGATACATGATGTGAGACGAGAGTGAAAAATGGCAATGATTATGAGATCCGGGGCTGATAAGTTGCCATATTGGACATCAATTGGTTTCCACAGCTCAGCAGAAATTGGCTGCTTTGCATGTGTCCTTGGTGAAGGTCTACTTGCTCTTGAGTGAGTCTCAACACATCTGACCCCACTGGCAAGCACTCATGTATGTCAGGGCCATATGTTGGTTTACGTGTCAAGTCAAGTCAAGTCGATTTGTATAGCACATTTCAGGAGAAGGCGTTTCAAAGTGCTTACGAGGCAAATACATACGGCTAGTTATGAAACATGCAACAGACAAATGCCTCCATCAAAATCACAAAGAATAATCATAATCAAATATACACTTCCAGTTATTAATCAAAGGCAACTCTAAATGTGGATTTTTAGATTTAAAAAAAAGTTAGTGTTTTGGCTGTTTTGCAGTTTTCTGGAAGCTTGTTCCAGATTTCTGGTGCATAAAAATTGACTGCTGCTTCTCCATGTTTGGTTCTGACTCTGGGGAAGCAGAGTAGTCAGTCTACTTAGAGGGTTCAGCCAATTTACCTGAGTCCAACAGGAGCCCAAACTGGTTGCTAGTGTTGTTTTGTGGGAGCCAATTACTTTTCTTAAAAACTGGGATGACAAATGGCAGTAGCCAGAACTGGGTATTTGGCAAAAATGGATTAACAAAAAAGGTTCCTGTCAGCTTTGTTTTCTTCCTGAGAGGATGTCAAGGCAGTAAGAATGAAACAGGGCCATGTTGAACAAAGAGGATTATGGAGACAAAACAACGCTGACAAGTCTGATATTTGAGGACACGTCCAGGGAGATGCGAAAAAGATCAAAGTCAAGCCATTCGTTTCAAAGAGGTTTATTCTCTACACCATGGTGACATTATGAACGGCAACATGAAAACAGAAAGAGAGAGAGAGAAAGTGAGATTTACCTGCAGTCTCAAAAGCTGACACTTGGCAGGATAACGCTTCTCAAAGTGGCACCTGTCAGGGGCAGACTGGATAAAGCCTCCTCTCGGCAGAAGCGATTGTGTTTTGGTAAAATGAAAAAAAGTACATGAATTAGTGTGAGGGAAACAGTAATTGTGGATAGATTGCTCTACTTGCTGAAACAGACGGCAATTAAACTTCCTCTCTTGGTCTTCAAAAGTCAAATTGCCTTCTGTTCAAGAAATTACAATTACTTAGAAGCTACACTCACTTAATTCATTAAAAAAGACTGGGTGAGATGAAAATGAGTTTTCATTTTTTGTTCAGAGAAAAGTGTCAAAAAATTGTCAGTTTGATGTCCTGGATTTGAAAAACCTTAGATATCACTTAGACCCCAGCTACTGTACTGCAGATACTAAACATGACAGCTTTGGTCACATTTTACATTTACAGTGAGGAAAAAATGTGCAAAGGTCTTTTTATTTGGTGCATGTAAATATCTGGTTTCAACTGCAACACTGAATTGTTATTCAATGTTGCACTTGGAAGTTTTAGGTTTAAGGTAGTAATCTTTAATTAACAACTAGTTTCCTCTAAATCCAAGTAATATCATCCTTTTGGGCTCAGCCAGAGGGACGTAATGATTAGGATGATGCTAAGATTCCACCCTTAAAGGCTTAAAGTTCATCAACAAAGATGAATTTTCAAAATGTCAGTGGAAGCATCACAACAATCTCCACTTTTGAAACTAGATTTAGAAATCATTTTTCCTTTCTGACTTTTATTTGAGTGTGGACAGAAGATATAAACAAAGACATTTTTAATTTTGATAAATATCTGTATTAGAAAAGCCCTTAATCATAAACTGTACTTATGCACTTTGTGCAGCATACATAACTCTATTACATAAGCCACTTCTATGCTGCATTTCACATTACACCAGTAACCTCTCCAATCGATATACCTGTGCCTCTTGCCACCTAATATTAACTTCAACTTCCCATATCACAACCAAGTCAGAATTATAGCTTTGTGCTTTCACTACCACTTTATCTGCCACATTATCTTCGTATAAAGGCTGTTGTTGGATGCTTTGTATAATACGGTTGACTCACATTTTCTTTGCCAATCCTTACATCACACAATTAGTTTCATTGTTCAAAGTGTTGGCCAACATCAATTCAGAACTGCCTGCTAATGATGAAAAACAAAGCCAAAGTACAGTGGTGGGCTAAAATTGTATTCACTTAGTTGTGTGCTATCTGTCAAAAAAATGTGGAGATAATATCCATGCTCAGATAGGAAGCAACCAAATGGCAAAGAACACAGCAAGGAATGAAATGTTCCAACCACTAGGTTGTTTAAAGTATTTACGTCAAACTTTTTTTGAAGAAGATGGAATGGTTTCTTTAGTTAGATGATGATGAAAATTCACAGACGACATGCCTGATTCAAACCCTTAGTGTTGTCAGTGGCGGTTCTTGCATTAATGCTAGCCTGGTTGAATCCCTTTGTCTGCCATCTGCCAACCAATCAAAATTTAGGAAATCATCAAAGATTGGGATAAACGCAGTGCAGTCTAACAGAAAGCTTCCCTATTCTCTGCAGTAAGAAGGGTGCCAACTCCACAGTGACTCCAAATTGACAATAAGCAATATTTGTTCAGGTGCAAGTGACAAATAAGTTACATATTTTTATCTGTGACATCCTTCTAGGGGAGTTACGGAGTGCTATAAATAATTATAAATAATGAAGAAGAGGTACTTGATCAAATATGTTGGCAAGCAAAGAATTATTGGATAATTCTAAGACAAACTTTTTTTTTCCAGTGAACTGAGACAGTGCCATAACATAAACTGTTTTGAACATTCACAAAATGAGATTATTGTAATTTATTATTGTGGTGGCAGAATCTCTTGGTCCTGGATGAAGGACACACCCTGGTAGAAGCAAACATTAGCCATCCATTCAATCATGTTCAATGCATTTTCCAGTGAATATCTCCAGCTGTCACTAAGTCACCAGTCAATGTTTGTGTTTTTGTGTTAAAACAGAGAAACACAGAACATACAACAAAACACACATACTCATTAAGAGTTGGAAGCTTTAATTATTTTTTTTCAACTGAGGGAAGAAGAAAGTGTAATAAAACCCCAAGCATACGGAGAGAACATGCAAACTCCATTTAGAAAGAACCTGACAAACCCAAGGCCTTACTGCTGCAAAGCAAAAATGCTAAAACTACACTTCCATCCAGGCATCTTATTGTAACATTTACGCACATTGGGCCACTGATCACTGCATTAGCTGAAACCAAAATGATTTCAGCAAGGAGATAGAATGAGAAATCCACAGTCTCTGGGCAGAGTATAACCCTCTCACACTGAGAGATCCACATAGGTTTCGCCTGTGAATTTGGTCACAGACGACGTGCCTGATTCAAACCCTGGAGATAATGGCACACACCTCCATATTGCACATTAGCCAGCTTTTTGGTCTTCATATGTGTCCTGTCCAGTGGTGTAGTCAGTTGTCAGTTGCAACACAGATTTAGAATTTTGTGTGCATGATTCAATCTTCTAGCATACCTTGAGAGAAAAGAAGCATCATGTCTGTCTTTACACAGAAATGAGGCTAAACAAAGTAACCGCAATCCAGATGAATTTAAACCACAAAGCAAACTTGAAGATGATAATCCGGTATATTATGTTTCAGTCGATAGTCTAACAAAAAAGATGTCAAAATTTGAAAGACAATGGCCCTCATTAAAGAAAAATAATGCCAAGCAGACCTTATAATCAATAATGTTAAAGTTTTAAATCCCATACATTTAACTCAACTGTGCATGCCTTAGAATGCACAAAAAAGAACAAAACTTGTGAAAGTAAAAACTTGGCAGCAGAAATTATTTATAGGTTACAATATCTATTAAAGATGCTGGTACTCATACTAACCATGCATATTGCCCAAAGCGTGAGCCCTTTCTGTTTAAAAGATGAAAATGAAAAAGTAATATTATTTGAAAAATGTATGATACATTTCATCCACAACGTATGCCTTCCAAGAATGAGGTCATCTTTTACTTACTTACCTATTCACTTAAGAGTCCATATAATATTATTAGCATGCAGAATGATGAAAAGCAGAAAAATTCTCACATCAAAGAAGCTGAAGGCAGCAAAAAGATATATTTCTAAAAAGACTTGAATTATTATTTAAATCAAACTGGGCACAGTTGCCATCCTGCGATTACACTTTTTGAGAAACTATCTTTGCACATTTATGATGAACCAATATAGCCTCACTGATATCCTTTATGCTGCAATAATTTAAGCAATCACTGGCAGTTGAGCAGAAAACATACATACATAACTAAGACTGATACTTTAGCATTCTACTTTGACATTTTGTACAGTCAGACAGACCTTCGACATTCCTTTTTGAGCATTCAATATGAGAGAGTCTAGGTCCCCTCGTATGTGCTACTGTCACCAGAAAACTCCACAGTTTCTCTTCAAGAATTAATGAGATGGCCTTAGAAGAAGGTTGATATTATGTCTATCTATTTCTGTGTTGATTTTGTCATATTGTATGACAAAATCATACAATATGTCATTTTGTCATATTGTATGACAAAATCAACACTATAACTTTTAAAAACCACACAACCCCCTTTCAGTTTACTTAAAAAGTTCACTTTGCATTAAAATTATACAAAATAAAAGTATTTTAAAGGGTCCATGATGTCATGCATTGAAGAAATGTTCCCAGCATCTTTGTCTTTGTCAGTCAACTCTTCTTTTTGTGTAAAAGATATATATTTCAGACTTATTTATCATGGGTGTTGTCTGTAATATGCCTCTGTGAGGTGTATAAGTAAAGGCTCTGTAAGGCAGACTGAAATAAGTGCTTATTAAGTAATCCAAAATTTTCAGACAAAATTTAGAGACTGGTCGGAGGCTCTAAGCCAATAAATATCCCCCCGAAACTACAAATATTCTGTTTCTTTGGTGGTGGAGACAGCATATGAACAGCTTTCTGTATTTGGGATCATTTATATTAACCATCACTTGTGTACACAAAAAAAACAACAACAAAAAAACAAACAAACTTGAAACTGACCCTCCCTGGAACCCGTCTCCATATGTCCGCCTGCAGTTGTGGAAAGTCTATATCCCTCCAAGCACAAAGGGTCTGAGCTTAGATATGTTAATGAGGCAGAAAGATATAACAGGTTTTCAGATACTATAGTAACTATTAAGTATCTGCATATGACCTAAACTCCTGTTGAATTTAGATTAAAGATTTAAAATTCTTTTTAATATTGCCCTTGGCCAGTGGTTTCTAAACCTTTTGTCTCATTGGCCAAAATCCTCAAATTGAAAGTACTTGTAAGCCATGCATTTTTTAAAATTCAAAGTGCTAAACTAATTTCACTTTGATCTTCTTAACCTGCTCTGGAGTAAAGTCTATGAATGTTCACAACTGCATTTAAATGAAATTGAAAAGAAAGAAAACAAATGATTTGTTAAAGACAAATTCCTTGGAAATCTGTCTTACTGTTTGTACTAGTTGGCCACATAAGATCCCCCTGACGACTGTAAATGCTCCCCAGACTGCACTTAGAACACCCCTGTCCACTCCTGTTCTTTGAAGTTTTAAGTTGACTTTTTGTTACTTTGTTGATTTCTTTAAACAAAGGGCTAATAATGAAAACATCTATCTATCTATCTATCTATCTATCTATCTATCTATCTATCTATCTATCTATCTATCTATCTATCTGTCTGTCTGTCTGTCTGTCTGTCTGTCTGTCTGTCTGTCTGTCTGTCTGTCTGTCTGTCTCAAAACAAAAAAGACAGAATAGGAGAGCCAGGTTATCCTCGACAGCTATCCCACACACCCCCTCCACCCCCTTCGTTCTCCTGGGATGGTGTGGTCCAGGAAGCGCCTCTGCCTCCCACCTCTCCCCGGCTTCAGTGAATCAGCTGACGAATGGTATCTCCCTCCTTTCCCGGATGGATCGCTCCGCTGAGCCCGGCCAGCCTGAGCGCTAGCTGACACTGGAGCAGGTTGCTCGCACCGCTTGCTCTCCTCCTGTTGGATGTCAGACGGACGTAGCCTCAAGTTAAAGCTTTCGCCAGTGAAAAAAACATACACGACGCTAATTATTTTTCACCGCATCTTTCGGATAGGAAGCGACCCGCTTCCCCTCACCATGGCTTCCAACTTCAACGACATAGTGAAGCAGGGGTACGTGAGGATACGGAGTAAGAAACTGGGGGTGAGTAGCCACTGTTGCACTTGCTGTCTACCGCGGGAAGGAGGAGGAGGGAAAGCAGCCCCATTTGTTGGCACTCAAAGGGAGCCGGATTAAGAAACAGGACTTAATTGCTCCATAGCAGCCGTCCGGTTGTGGGCTCTTCCAACGGAGCAGATAAGTTTCTTTGGGTGCTGTTTAGTCAACAAAGACATACAGTGAAATGACTGACAGCTGCAGTCATATGGTAGTAAAAATAAATTTGTTTACAGCTTTTGCTATTTAGAACTTTTATTTTGTTGGAGAAAGTCAAAGTTTACTTACTTCATCCAAAAACTACACTTCATAGTAGACCTTTGGAAATGTCTAAATCTTCACAGTTTAACTGCACACTTTCTGCATCAAAGAATTATTCTCAGCATGGAAAGACTCTGCCTGATTCAGAGTGATAGCAGCTCATCAGTGCCTTGGTAATGGACTTGCACTGACATCCAGCAAGGAGGAGAGAGAGAGAAAATGCCCTAAATGCCTAAATTGAAATGAATGATATATGTTCAATCACAAGTACCCCATTGTCTGACTCATAAAGCCATCTGCTTTTGTTCATACTTCCAGCTCATTATGCCTGCAGAGCGGTCACACTTCCTCTCCTCTGATGAAGTGTGATGACGCGGGCTAATGATGTCTTCGCTCTCACACCATCACCTGGCTTCATCAACATTATTTTCAGTTTTGTAGCAGCTTCCAAGGCTAATTTAGAGTAATCATTGTTAACAAAGAGAAACCTCTAATCTATGTTGAAGGAATTACATGAAGGCAGTAGATTACACACTCCTTTAAAAAAAAAGAAAAAAAAAAGCCAGGTTTAGCGACATGCAAAAGAGATGGTAGAAATGATAAAAACAACTACGTCTGATAAAACAAAAGCTGAGCTGTGCAACAGCTGAAAAATGCCATGCACATAAAGAAATACTGAGGTGGCAGCATCAAGCTCTGGGAACACTTTTTCTGATCTGGAGCTGTACTTTTAATCAAGTCAAATTAGATTATGAACCATTCTAAATAAAAGTCAATTTTGACCAAAAACCTTTAGGTCTCATGTACAAAAGTGTTGGACTGGTCAAGCCAGAAGATCTTTAGGGTCATTGACAGAGACTGTGGACAGAACATGTCCTCACAATATAATAGAATTGGAAAATATTTTCAAGGCAGGGCAGGTAAATATTTCGAAGTCCGGATGACGGTTGCTGACAGACGCCTACCAAAGAAGACTGAATGTGGAAATTGAGCTTAAAGGTGGTTCAACAAAGTATAATTTGAATGGTGTGCACACTTTTGCAACCAGCTTGTTGCTGCTTTTTGTTTTTCCTATATTGCCCTCTCTGAGCTGAGAAGCAATGAGTTTGTTTCTCAACTCATTAAAGGTTGCGTTGGAGTAAGCGTGAAAAAGTTTTTGAAAGAATTTGTGATGCTTTCATTTTTTAATGCTACAAAATCTGGATAATATAAATACTTTTTGTATTCACTGTATACAAAAGTTTTGAACAATTACAGTCCCTCTGTACTGCTGATGCTAATTTCATCACACCATTTGAATGGTGTCCCTTTGACAGGAGACAGGGTTTGTGTTTGATTGCCAAGTCGCTTCAGTCTGTAAGGAACACAGAGTAATCCAGTGGTGCCATTCCTCCACGTTTCTCGGCATTACAAGTCAGCTGGGTGTAAAAAGGGTGCAGTTGGGCTTTTTCACAATTTTATTCCCAGCTATTGTCTCAGAGCTGCTAAACATTTAGGAGAAATTCTGATTCTGAAACCATTCCTTTAAGTCTTTTTAATGAGTAAGTGCCAGAGAAAGTGCCAAAGGTTCCACCATTTTTTGCCCTATTTATAATAAAAGCAACTTCTCAAGCCTGCTGTGCACTATAGCTCATCTGACTGAAAAACATCCCTCTTAACTTTTTTCTTCTCTTACAAAATAGACTAATTTGTTTTGATTTGAAAAGTAAAGACAGTCCGTAGCCCAAAATCAAAATGTGCGGCACCCCTCACTTATGATGATAAACCTGCAAAATTATAGGAAGGAAGATACAAATGACAACTTGAACAGATAGCCTGACTATCTAGTTAATAATTGCTTTGTATACTTGTATCAGTCTATTTAGAAGAAGTTGTGTTATTTTTTGTGCAATGAGTATTTGAATAACACCCATGAATTTAGTGTTTGCTTCTATATTTTCCTAATACTATATGAAAAACCACATGGTGACAATTAGAACCAGAATATTAGAAGTAGAGGGAATATTTTTCTGTTTCAAATAGAAATATATGCAAATTAGTACTGTAATTTTGCAGATTTTTTTTCCCTAAATGCTCTCATAGCAGCCCACAAATACACAAAGAGTTTAGTTGTCAACGTGCAAACCAGCTTGGATCCACACAAGTCAGTTTTGCTTTTTTGCATAAGCTATTTTAACCATGGATGGCCTATGACTTTCCAAGGCAAGTGAGGAGCCGTGTTGGCTGTGCTTGAGGTGTGGATGCCACATCGCTGCCAGCTCTGCATCTCATCCTTGCTGTTTGCTGAGGAAAAAACTGTTTGTGTCCTGATCGCCCACTCCCTTCAGCCCCTCCACCGCTTGCTGCTGTTTCATCATAGAAAAAGTCATGCTGCGATAGCCTCGGAAGACCCCAGTGTGGGCAGGCTGAAAGGATTTATCTTTACACGGTAGGGTTAGTTATTCCAGCATGATTAATATTCTGATTCAGACAAAATCAAGTGATAACTGGGTAGTTTTAGGCATCTGTGCGCTGAAATTGGTATGCAGCCTTTTCTCTCCATAGGGGGAAAATATATAAAATTAAGGTGTTAAATTGGATATATGAAAATCTTCATATGGCACTTCTGTGTGTGTGTGGCACTTGTAGATATAGGATTACTAGAATAAAATGTGGTGTGGGAGATGATTCACAACAAGCTTAAAGGAAAAAACAGACTTGTTTTGGGGTTTATTTCAATGTAAATCTAAGCGTTGCTTTAAATTAATCATATTTTTCTTAATTATGCAGGTTTTTTTTGTTAATTTCACAGCTCAGTGATGTTCAAGGGTGTGAAGTGAGTCATCCTGTTCCTCATATGCTATATACAGATATTCAGACCAGAAGGTTTAATTTATACTTTCAAATATAGCAACACACATGGAGATGTGACTACTTTGTTGTTTTTCTTGAGACTATGAATATTTTTTTTTGAAAGTGGAGCATGTATATGAAGAACCTCATAATGTTCTTCATATATATATTAGGGCTGAAACGATTCCTCAAATGATTCGAGTACCTCGATTACTAAAATTCCTAGAGGAAAATGTTCCTGCCTCGAAGCTTCGTTAATTTATGTATTATTTAGCGCACCGTGTTCCGCCCGGATCATTATTTGCGTAACACATAGCTCTCACTTCCGCCTTCGAGTTAAGTGTCAGCGGCATAATGTCCAATTTTCAAGTTCGTCCCATGGGATTTTATTGAGTGATGATAATGCCCGGCTTTTCATCGTTTTTGGGGGACCAATAAACATCC
>CAEGAE010042515.1:0-11997 GCA_903067095.1 Girardinus metallicus
CACTAGATCGCGGAGCGGACTTGCCATTTACGTTTTCCAAAGGAATTTCAAAAAGCATTACCTGACTGTTAATGCTTTGAACACAACGTGCAGCTGCTGTCGAGTTACATATGCAGGCACATAAAGAAAAATAGGTGCCGGAAATATTGGTGGGGACTGTCCCCTTCAGGCCAGAGTTGGTGGGGACATGTCCACATCAGTCCTTCAGGACGTTACGCCTATGGCTGAGCCTTACACACTTATTAAACAACAACACTGACTGTATATTTCATTATTCTCTCTTTTTCTCCTACCTCTTTAAATTGCAGGTGAATTTTGGACGGATCAATGCGAGGAAGGTCTCCGATAAAAGGAAAAGACCACGGGCCAGGTGGAAAGTTACTAGGCACTCTGTACTTCAAAACATCTGTCAGCAGCAGAAAAACACAGAAAAATATCAGAAAACCTCTGAGGTCTATCCACTCCAAGCCGAGGACACTCAGGATCGTCTCCATGTCTTCTGTCAATACCGAGGTGGAGCAAGTGAGTCAGATGTTTCATCAGCAAACACAGCGGGAAGCACATAAGACGCACTGTACTGAGTTAAAGTTTCACAGGTGAAAACTGCTGACTTTCAAAATAAAACCACTCAGCTTGGTTTAAGATGTGTTGAACCAGGAGCTACGCTACAAGATCACAAACTGTTTATGGAGCCAATGAAGTAAAACTTTCTTTTTCAAACTGTATTTTAAACTACAGTGAACTGTGAAACAATAACACGAAACCTTTCAGGCTAAAATTATCACATTACTCGGAATATTTAAATGTACAAGTCATACAAAAACCATTTGCAATACCAATTCATAGGGTGATTAATGTTGCTGTTAAACTCATTTGGAAACATATTTTACCACTTCCTAATATTGTTTGATGTAATAAAGAGAATTTTTAATCTCAACCTCCTTCTGTCCAATTTGTAAAGCATCAGTGTTGTCAAATAAATCCAGCTAGTAATGCGTAATGTTCAATTTCTAAGAAATAATTACAATTTCCTTCAAAACGAAAAATAATAAACTAATTAGTAATTAGATTAGATAAGTTGTTAACTGATTTCTTCAGTAGATTTATATTTGTCCATTAATTGCGAGAGCTTCATTCTTTTCTGGTTTGTCAGGATTTTTGGATTAACTTTATGTGAAATTACGAAAGTTTACCAGTAAAGGGCAGTGTAGAGTACATAGAGTCCAATGAAACAGTACATAAACCATCAACACGTACAAAATGGTTTTTGAAAATCTTCCCTCTGCCTCCACACAAGAGTGAATTTAAACATGAAAACGTTAAATATTAATACTTACATTAATAATACAGAAATATGTATTAAAAACAAAATATTGTTTTCTAAGTTAACATTTTAAGAGTAGTTTTACCTGACTAAAATACTATGTCACATATTCTTGTAAGTTCAGCCAGAAGACGAGCTTGACAATCAGTAATTTAATCAAATATTGTCTTGAGTTAACAACCCGACAGAGCAATGATAATAACAGTGTCATAAGAATTCAGAAAAATGTTGCAATTATGCAAAACAGGTGCAAAACGTTCTCATCAGAAGATGCAACATTTACTTCAATTGTTGAGACTTAAGCAAGATTTCAAGATTATTTATTTTTGCACGACAGTCACACAACAACAGCAGATATATTACTTGTTGCAGGTTATTTAGTAAGTTGTAGCTAAGATAAGCCCAACAATGTTAAAGTCTTTTCTGAAAGTCTTTAAAAACAGATGATTTAAAAAACTTAAGTCACTCAAATGTCAGTGACTTTAAATGTCTTGATTATGCATCTACTCTACCAGCAAATATTTCATTAGACATATTTTTGATTTACGCCAAGATAGCAATATTTTAAGTCATTGCCATCGATTTTCTTGGTCTAATGTGTCACAGCACACAGGCGGTAAGATTTGGGACTACAAGTTCCCGCCATCCTGCACTCCAGACTGGGCTGCTCTCCTGGAGGAGGAGAGAACTTAAACCTCTGGAGGAGGGAGGTGAAGAAGAGGAACAACTCCATCCTGGCCAGCTGCTCCCCGAGACACACACTTTTACCTGGACATACACAGTTCGACACATCGTTAGTAGTTATGCAACACAAAGTAGTATTTGTTTCCCATTTTTCTATTTAAAATTAAACTTAACAAAAAGTCAAAATTATAATCCCAAGAACAAAAATTTATGAAAAATTGAATATTTCCAGAAAAAAAAAAGATTTGAAAAATAATTTCTTAATGAATGAATCTTGATAATGTTTTATAGAAAAATGTAAAATACTGAAACTGTTCACTAAACATGTTCATTTACATAAGATATGGCTCCTGCAGGCCTATGCATCAATACTGTCTTTGTACAATAACAATTTTACTTGAAAAAAAATAATTTTACTTTTAGTAATTTTGACATGTTTTTCTCAGCATTTCACCTATTTATTATCTTTTTTTTTTTTTTTTCTACCTAATAAATAAGCTAATTTAACCAACCAATATCTGGATTCCTGGATGTGTGTTCAGTTTTAACCTTAAGCCTAAATTAAATTTGTTTTTTTTTTTACTTTATGTACTTTGTGGTAATTGGGGTGAAAAAAACCTCCAACTTTTAAAAAATTTTATTCCATAAACCTAAAAACAGTTTTGCAGGCACATTGTGTCTATTTGTTAAGTTTAGGTTTCACTTTCTCTGAGGAATATTATTAATATAACATGAATAAACATCAAATTCATATTATATTTCTACAAATAAAACGATATGTAATAAACTTCTAATTCAGTTTATTTTTTTTAAGTTACAAGAGCAAAATTTAACATTTGATTAATAACCGTTTTCACTATGTTGCTTCTCTTCAAAATAAGAACAATCAGTCAACAAAGGCTCTGGCTGACTGCAAGTGAAGATGTGCTAACTCTGTTAAACTGTATCAAGTAAACTAAAAAACTTATGCAAACTTAAACAAAAGACTAACCTGCAGAAAAAGGCATGAAGGCGTCTCTCTTCCTAAATTTACCATCCTGATCCAGGAAGTGCTGAGGGTTGAAGGAGTGTTGAATCTCCCACATGGACTCATCATGGAGGACAGAGTGAAGTGGAGCCAATATCAAGGTGCCCTGAGGAAAATCACAGTAAATACACGGCTTTGCATGCCTACTTTTTAGCCACTTTTAAATGTTTCCAAAAACTGTTTTATATGTCTGCCAATAAGTTTGTTTATGTCGCTGTGGAGACATTAGGATCCGCCCTGAATTGCAGAATTCATTTATTTCACACATTTAATAGTTTTTATTCAACAGTTTATGCTTTTTGTAGATCATGCAATGCATTTTAATCAAACTTTTTTGTAATTTTCTCCATTTTATGTATTGCAAAGCTATGTTACCATTTTCCCAAATAGATAATGTATAGAACAAAGCACGTCACTTACTAAATGTGATTCAAGGATTCAAATAAATGCTTCACATCTACAACTTTCCCTCTGTTTTAGGTGGCATTCTTGTTCTTGTCATCATTAAACCCTGAGTATCATTCTTCTAGCCCATCAGGTATGGGCTAGAAGAATGAATATATTCTGAATACTTCAGAATATATTCTGCTCTGAAGTATTCAAAATATGAATGCTTCAGAGCATGTTTGCCATTGAATTTGCCATTCATAATTTGTACCTTTGGGATGGTGTATTTATCCAAGGTGGTGTCTTTGTTTGCTACTCGGGGCACATTTAACGGGATGATGTTCCCCATCCTCTGTATCTCATGGATGACAGCGTTGGTGTAAGGCATGTTGTCTCTGTCAGCCATAGAGGGCTGCCTGGACGGACCAATCACAGCGTCTATCTCAGCCTGGACCCGCTCTGCATACAGAGAAGAACAACCTTTGAATTTACTGTCACACTGATACTCTGAAATGTCACTTTTGTACAGTTTACACCTAACGCCAGACTGATCCGTTAGTGAGTGGTGAATATGTACAGTCATACGAATACTTGTCAGAGAAACGTTAACCTTCCTCACACACCTTGTATGTCAGGATAGTAGATCATGTACAGCAGCCCCCAGTGCAAAGTGGTGGTGGTGGTTTCAGTTCCGGCACCGAACAGGTCAATAATGCAAAAACACAAATTCTCCGAATCAAAACCGGAGTCTTTGTCTTCCTTCTGTAAGTAAAAAAATAAATGAATCAGATGAGAGCATGTGCCTAATGAGACACAGCAGAGTCCTCACCTCTCCCATCTCTATGAGGAAGGAGTCGATGTAGTCTCTTGGAGCAGACGGGTCGAGGTTCTCTCTGTGTTCCTTGATCTTGATTTTTATGAATTCAACTATCTCCCTTATTTTGGAGAACAGCGTCTGATGAGTCCCCGGCAGCCGCTTCATCAGCCAGGGAATCACATTGTAAAGCTAAAGACCATGAACACATACTTTTAGGTGTCAGAGACATTTTTATTTCAAGGTATACCTTCATAAAAACAACACAAATCTACTCTGCAAAACAAAAAATGTCTTATGGATTTAGTCCGTATATTGATTCAAGGATTTGTTTTTTAAGAGTTCTCACCTGCACCACTACGCTTCCCTGTAAGCACACGATATCATTGAATTTCTGCAGTATCTCCTGCTGCTGCTGGTCTGTGTACTCAAATCTGTTCCCAAAGACCAAACAGCAGACAACATTGGACACAGCCTTGTTTACCAAAGTCTGGGAATTAAAAGGCTCACCTGTAAGATAGAGAAAAGTTTCACTAAGATTTCCACTGTTTTTAAACAACCTTTGTGAGTTTTTTTCACTTTTTTGTAATTTTGTGTTTCATTTCTTTTTGTTATGTAATCTGGGGTAGTAGTGTGTCCCTCACTCTTATTCTTATCTTGCTTTTCACAGATCTGCTTTCTCTTGCCATGTTTGCTCTCGCTTTTGTTCTTAGGATACACGAGTGTCTCAGTGATTTAGAATATAATGAAAAAGTTAATTTATTTCAATAATTCAAATCTGAGAGGGAAACTGATATATAAATTCCTCAAAATGCTGGTGATATATTTCCAGGAACACACAATATATATGCACTAACATCAATATCGCTGATATTAGTAATATATTAACTTGTCTGTATTGGTCCGATAAATAAAACTGGTTTGATGCTAACAACCAGTATTTATTTCCATCTTGTTTGCTTCTGGAGNNNAGCCATAACGACAATATTCATATCAGAATTGGCCCAAATTTCCATATTTAGATATGAAAATTTAGATACTTTTCAGTATTAAAATACTTTCATTGGTTCTATGTCATTTTTAAATTTTTTAAGGAACTGGATGTTTTTTAACAAATTAACAGAAAAACACTAAAAATATGTCACTTTTGAAATAAAGTCATTGATATAAATAAAACACAAGCTGCACAGTGGTAACTTTTGCATCACCTCGCAAAACCTTTGCGTTCCCTTGCGATAATGTACTGATCAGTTCATGTGGCATAACTGAATACGGTAAACCTCTTATGGGGCCGCCGTACTTTCTGCTTTAATACAAGGTTATATAAGGTTTTTTCAGGAATGTTAATATCTCCTTATGAAATATCTGAATTGTGTATCTTTTTCTTTAGTTAATCCACCACAAACCTATGATATAGACGGAAACTTTCCGTAAGTAGGAAAGAAATAAAAATACATCCAAACTATTTCCGAGTTATTATCGCGGGGTAATCAGTCATCTGACAGTTTTGATTGTGTCACTGTTGTGCTGGTCTGAATGGTTTAAAGGGCCGTTCTCTTGTGCAGTTCCATCTCAACCCTAACAGACACAAACATACAGGGATTTTCAATCAGTTTTTTTGCAACAAATAGTTAATAATAATAAACATGTTTCATTATTATGAAACACGGCAAACTAATGGTGGTAGAGGGCTGCACTGGGTTAACTCAGGGAATTTTATCTGTCCGTGTATCAATCAACTCCAAACCACTTCTTTGTTCTGTCGTTTTTCCCTGTATGTTTGTGTCTATATTTATTTAGTTATTTTTGCCTTTATGAGCGGCATAGGCCTCTGTGAGGTACTGGCATTCCTGCTGGATGGATCGCTCCAGGGTTTTTTTGCCCAGGCCGAAGTTTCTGAGCGTCTGAAGAGCAAATCTCCTGTGTGTCTTCCATGGATAACCACTGGAACCAACAAGACCTTTTGAAAGCAAAAAACAATGTTACAGTAAAGGTATTTGGGAGTTATTGCATTAAGCATCATTTATATGATTTGTTTCTTGTGTGAAAAAGGTGTTATCAATACCAAAATTCCAAACTGCAGCTTTGGACACAAAACTTTTACCTTTATTCCCATTTAAATCTTCAAACAGCGGGATGACGGGACGATCTACGAAATCTTCTCCTTGAAGAATCAGGGCCTCCCTTATTTGCTTGTAGCCACTAATGATGACAGTCCTTCCACCAAAGAGGCGAACGCTGAAAATGTTCCCATATTTTTCTGCCAACTGAGCACAAAGAATGGCCCCAATGACTCAACACAAAGGAAAATGAATTCTCAAAACACTGAGGACACTTTCCTTTTGTGCTCAGTGCCAGCAGTCCACACAGTCAGATGGGGAGCAGAGACCCTGGACTCTAAAAGCTTTAGTTCGGAGGTTTAGTGCCTTCCTAAATCTATGAAGAACCCTTGAACGTCTTCCTACTTTGTTACAGTATAACCCCAAGCTTGAATTTATTTTATTGGAGTTTTAAGTAATAAACCAACATGGCTGTTAGTGTCTCTGTCAACTGAGAAACACAGACCAAATGTTCAACCTCAAATCTAGAGATCTTGCACCAATTATTTTACCATTATATGTTTTGGCTGAGAGAGCTGATGAATGGACAGTGTGAACATGGCTTTGAAATGGCTCAGTCAAAGTCCAGACCTACACTGGAAATACCTCAAAATGTTCAAATACAGAGGTCAAAAGGTTGTGTATTAGCTATATAGGAAATGGCATTAGCTGCTTTAAAGCTCCATTATGTAAGTTTTGTAGAAATATCTATTTTTTCACATTTACACTGTGTTGAGACAGTACATGTACGAGAAAAATAACGGAGCGCCTCTGCCTCCTCTCTATGGACCTGCTGTCTACTGAAACACACTGCTCCATCAGAAACAACACATCAGAAGAAGGAAGAAGGTCTTAGCACTGTCAATCATCCTCTTGTAAGCATCCCTCCTCAGTATTGCCACCAATGACGACAGATATTGGTGGCCTGATTGGTTGTTTTTGCCCTGGTGCATTTCATCAGACAGCAAGAATACCACTGGGAAGAGGTGGAGGGGCTAAGTCTTTTCACAGATTATCTGTCTCATCTTACATTGTCACAAAACAGCGACATTGTCAGCAAATGTGTCAAAAAAAAAAACCCATTATGGTAAAAGTTACACACTGCAGCTGTAACTGCAGTGAAATGTGTCTCAACAAACTACGGACCCCTGGGGTGGGGTCTGAGTAAAAATATGTTGGAGTAGGGCTACTCTTACTTGAGCACAGTTTTTGGATACTTTTCCCACTTTTCAGACCAAAGGTCCAAATTGTCAGGGAAATCCTGTGCTTCCTTTGACTATACCCTCACACTAATTGCTTTCAAATCCGGATCATCGGGGTATTTTAGTTATTTTAATGTAAGAGCTGAAGTTTCATCTCCCACAGAGAAAACAAATCATTCTCAACGAGATAAAACTGAAAATGTTTCAGAGCATTAAACTCTTTACTTTATGCAACAGCATTACTTTTATTTTATTTTTTAATTTATTTATTTTTTTTGCATTTCACTGGATACCTCAGAAAACTGCAGGTGCATCCGAGAGAGATCGATGAGATGAAGATTTCCAACAAAGGGAAGGGACCAGGGTCCGGGCGGAAAGTTTCTCGGCGCTCTGTTCTTCCAAACATCGCTCAGCAGCAGAAAAACAAACACAAATATGAGAACGCTGCTGCTGTCTATCCAATCCAAACCCAGAACACGGAAGATGGACTTCATGACTTTTCCTTGAACGGCGTCTGATTAAAATGGCTTAAGTTTTAATACGCAGGAAGAAAACACTATGCGTGACGTCACAGAATGACATTAATACGCTGCCGGCCTTCAAAGTAAAAGCGCAGAAAATTGAAAGAAAAAAAAATATCAGTCGTAAAAATCATGGAAGCCTAAAATCTCCATCTTGGTGCCATCTTATGAAATATAATGTAACATGTATAATAATTTATTGCCAGTAGTTGCAGCATCATGCTGTGGGAATACGTTTTTCAATATAGACAGGGAAGATGGACGGAACTAACAGGCCAATCCTGAAGAAGAGAAAATGAAATTGTATGAATAATTTTGCAGTGAATGACACCCAGTGAATGTAACATGGTGAGCAATGTTAACTTAGTCTTTCAGTTGAATTATTGTGTCAAACTGCTGTGGGTATTAGTGAGGTAGATCAAATTCATTTAGAAATGCCAAACTCACTTTCATTTTGGGCCGTATCAAAATTATTTTATTTGTTTATTATAGAAGAGATTTACGAAAGCTGAGAAAAGGAAACATGAACAGAATTTGAGGAGAACCAGGAGAAAGGAGTATGGGGAGAACCTTAGCAGGACACAAGAAAGAACAAAGAAACCCAAAACAAAGGAATGAACTGATTGTGGAAACCGTGACTGACAAAGTTAAAAAATCAACAGCCAAAAAAAAAAAAAAAAAAAACCTAAAAAAACTAAACACCTCCACAAAAACCATGACAAAAGTACAACGAAGTTCATGGTCGTAATCATATATTCCTGTTTGGCAGCATGTGGAAAAGCTCAAGGGTTGTGAGCAGTTCTGTATCTATTTTATTTACTTTTTATTGACTGATTCATGCCCTTTTATTCAGCTTTACTTTTGCCCCACTGACTGGCGCTTATCAGTGACATTTCTCCCAGCGTTAGATCAGCTTTATCTTATCTCCAAAACTTTTACATTACCTCTGAAACTGAACACATCCAGCGGCTTACAGCAGCATGAACTTTTCTCCAAAGCTTATCAGGAGATATGATGATTTTAAAGATGGAGGTAAAACCAAAGCTTTTCATTTAAGATAAGAATAGATGTACTTTATTGATCCCAGAATTGGAAGAATATTGAAGTCAAGCGATTATAAACGTTTGTGAATAACGATAAAACATGAAAGTTATGATTTCATCACATGTGATCATTTCAAAGCTGTTCCTTTGGCCATTTGTCAATTACATCTTCTCACTTAAATATGCTTCTTTTTAAGGAAGTAAACATTACATCAAAAACATTTCACTGTCAAAAAATATTAAATGGACATGAATCACAACCAACAGAAATTAGTATAACAGGTTATTGATCTGCTTCCCAACAACAGGTTCAAAATTTAACCAAAATGTTCCACAGCAGAATGAAATGTGTTTTAGATTAAAAAATAGCCATTTAAGTCACACAGTTCCTTCCTACCATCAAAATTTGGACAACTTTATTTCTACACAATTTGATATGTTAACTGCTGTAATACCAACAGGTTGTACGACACAGCTGCCACTGAGATCTTTGATTTCAGAGACATTGTAATGGATGCAGGAGGTTCTGTCAACACTTCTCTTGGTTTAACGTTGTGCAACACAGAGGCGGTAAGGTTTGGGCTAATGAGTGGCTCCTAGTTTGTACTCCAGACTGGGCTTCTCTCCTGGAGGAGGAGAGAACTTAAACCTCTGGAGGAGGGAGGTGAAGAAGAGGAACAACTCCATCCTGGCCAGCTGCTCCCCGAGACACACACGTTTACCTGGAAATACACAAAACAACGCCATTGCTACACAACTGTGATGTACCAAAGCCCGTCAAGATTGCTCCAGTCTGGTTTAATGTTTTGTTTGCCTAAAATGCTTATTTCTCTATTGTATATGATACGCTAGGTTGTTCTGGACTGATCAGTGTCAGCTCCTTATCTCCTGTACATAGCAAGAGCGCCATTAGTGGCAATTTGTTGGCTTTTATTTACCAACTTAACAGAAAGCAAGCAAACACAGGAGCACAATCATAACAAAATTGTCCCAAAAACACGTTAGTTACGCTACAGGTTCATTAATTTCTGGAACACCACAATCTCTTTTCTGGCACTTCATATTTAAACCAAGCAAAGAAAAATCTAATTATCCTATAACTTTTCAGTAGCTATTAAGTCAAAGAAAATTTAAGCTATTTTTATTGATCGCTGATTGAATTGTTCCTTTTTTTTGAATAGGGACAAATACGCATTATGCAAACAAGCTGATTAACATTTTTATGAAGGCTCAAGCAGAAATAAAGTGAATTTTAACAGACTAAAACTACTACCAACCTGCAGAAAAAGGCATGAAGGCTTCTCTCTTCCTAAATTTACCATCCTGGTCCAGGAAGTGCTGAGGGTTGAAGGAGTGTGGAGTCTCCCACACCGACTCATCGTGGAGGACAGAGTGAAGCGTCGCCATGACCAAGGTCCCCTGGAGATTGTAAAAAGACAAGAGGCTCAGTAAGACATTTATTTCTTAAAAAATAATTGGGAGCAAATTATGAATGAATAATTCTGTTTAAAATAATCAGTTGTTTTATTCTGTAGTTTATTTCTGTGTTCCTGAATGTGTGGGTTTGCCAGGAATAAAGGCTGTGCCGAGAAAATGTTAACCCACAATCAGTGCTCCTGAATTAAATACTGTCCACTGTAAATAATGTACCTTTGGAATAGAGTACTTATCCAAGGTGGTGTCTTTGCTTGTCATGCGGGCCACATTCAGTGGAAGGATGTTTCCCATCCTCTGTATCTCATGGATGACGGCGTCAGTGTAGGGCATGTTCTCTCTGTCGGACACAGCGGGTTGCCTGGATGGACCGATCACAGCGTCTATCTCAGCCTGGACCCGCTCTGAAGACACAGAAAGCACAACTGACTCTGGAGTCTGAGCAGTGGGAAAAATGAATGCCTTACTCTATTTTTATATTTATATTTCCGTCTACTGAATGTAACTCACACACCTTGTATGTCAGGATAGTAGATCATGTATAGCAGCCCCCAGTGCAAAGTGGTGGTGGTGGTTTCTGTCCCAGCAAAAAACAGGTCCACAGTGCAGGCACACAAATTTAAGATATCAAAACCAGAATCTGTGTCCTCTTTCTGCCAAAGACAAGAAGAGACAGGAGTGACAACGTGTCTACATACTTACTATATGCATTGTGCTGTTCAAGCTTTTTAATCTCCCTCTGATCTCTTAAGATTTAGCCAGACTTTCTAAAGTTGGTTTTAAGAGAAACTCAAAAGTACTTTTACGGACTTTAATATCCCTGACGGTGATGGTTAATTCTTGCTACAATTGAGAAATATCGAGGAAAAGGTTCCTGTACAATCAAATGACCATGCTACCTTCAGTTGTTATAAAAAATGTTGTATACAATGTTGTGCTCTGTGAGAGACTGCAGCTCCGAGAGGGAGCTTTGTGGGAGCAAGAGTTTAGCTGCCACAGAAGATTCAATGATTCCTCAAACATGCATGTAAGAATTAAAGCAACACTCCATGTATGTTTTTGATGAGGGAATAACTTTATAACATAATATGAAGCTCAAAAGTCAATTTTACATAATATCCTCTATTTAAATATGTTTGCTCTTTATGTATAAAGTGTTGTCTGTGTGGCGTCCCGTGCTTAGTGCACGCAAAATGACATAAATAACACACGAGCATATTATGTATGGAAAAATGAACCTGTCTGCCTTTCTTTAGGACAGAACTGAACCAAAAATGTAATGAACACTGACATGAGACAATAGACTATAGGGCTATAAACCCATCCATCCATCCATTTTCTGTTCACCCTTGTCCCTTAATGGGGTCGGGAGGGGTGCTGGTGCCTCTCCAGCTACGTTCCGGGTGAGAGGCGGGGTACACCCTGGACAGGTCACCAGTCTGTCGCAGGGCAACACAGAGAC
>CAEGAE010042520.1:0-69029 GCA_903067095.1 Girardinus metallicus
TCTCGTAACATTAAGACTTAATGCTACTTATTTTATGACTTTATTCTCATTATTTTATTTTGTATATTTACTTACCGTGGCCCTAACACTACGTCATAGACACTTAACTCTTTTTCTTTCTTAAGCACTCACTCACTCATTGAATCACAAACTATGAGAGCTTACAGTTAAGCTTACAGCTTACCTCCATGTTGGCTGGACATTTGCCTCTGGAGGATCTCCGTCTGACACAAAGCAGCGAACGATGTACTCTCTGTAGCATGGGACAAAGGAGCGCAGCAACGAGTCCCTGGCCTTCCCATACAGTTCACACCTTTAAAAAGGTAAATTATTACTATGTGAATAAGGAGACTTTTACTGGGTCTCATGTTTCTACTAGATATTTTTTAACTAGGGTAATTAACTTTCCAATTGAAAAACAAAACAAAAAACAAACTCCTTTTAGCCTGGACACTTATTAGGACCATACTAATGAAAAAAAAATATATTTTGTGAGAATCAAGTGAAAAAAAAAAAAGAAAAAAGGAAGTGATAGTCGTAATAATACGTGATGAAAGTTGTTTCTCTTTTATTCACCAATTAGTGTGTATACAATAAACGTTACAAACTAACAAGAAGCAAGAAGGGGCATTTATCTACAAAATAATTGACCAGATAATGGAACGAGTAACAGCAATAACAATAAAATAACCAAACAAACAAACAAACAAAACCAAAAGACAAAAAAAGCAAGCAAACAAACAAGGAGGTATACATTAAAATGAATACATTCAAAACAAGAATGAAACACAGAACATAATAAATTGGTGTCACAACAAAAATGAAATTGATTAATATGTGGATTAGAATATCCGTTTTTCTTTTAATCCTGGCAGTTATTTTCTAGTTTGAATTATTTTTATGCTCTCTCACTGATTAACCTGTCACAGATCGTTTTGGTAAGAAGTGGGAAAGAGGGGGACAAAAGAAAGCAAACAAATAGAGAAATAAATAAATAAATAAATAAACAAATAAACAGATATGCTGGAACAAAGAATAAATAAATAAATAAAGGATAATTTAAAAAAAAAAAAAAAAAAAGATAAACACTGTGACCTTATTCCTAGGCTCTCCTATTTCCCTCTCCTTTCCTGGTCTTTGCTTCTGCAGCAACATTAACTTCACATATTATTTCAATTTCATTCTTTTATGACTTTATTATTCTTGTGTTATGACTCTATTCTCATGATATTTTGACTTGATTCTCGTACAAGTTGATTCTCGTAACATTAAGACTTAATGCTACTTATTTTATGACTTTATTCTCATTATTTTATTTTGTATATTTACTTACCGTGGCCCTAACACTACGTCATAGACACTTAACTCTCTTCCCAAAATAATGATTTGCCTTTTATTTGTTATTCCTTTATACGTAGTGACTGAATACTTATTTAATGCTGCTAAATAACGTTAAAAGTGAAACAAAGTCTTTCAGGAAGCAAACTCACCCTGGATTAAAGCCAACTTGATCAGCTGATTTGGAGGAGAACATCTCCCTCCTCTTTGCATACCCAGGTGTCCTCCTCTTGGGTTCAGCAGAAACGTTTCTTTTCATCTTGGACAACACAACAAAGATGTAAAGCAAGGAACAGCGAAAGGCTCTGCTGACGTTGACACAGAGACAAGTTCAGAAGACGTAACCGCCAACAACAAGCAGGCGGTTCCTTTAGGTTGTATAGCGCCATTGATCTGCCGGCACGACTTACAACCACGGACAGATAAACAAATAATGAATAAGTGATCATTGGATGCAGACGACTAACGTCAACAAGGCCAAAGGCGAGAGCGACAGCAGCATCAATGCCTGCAGATAAAAACCCAATTAAAGCAAATTACCGTCGAACTTTACGACATGTTTAGGATGCAACAGGGGAAACGAGGACAGTGGAGGGTGGGTCCGGTATTAACAGTTCTTCTGAGAACCTCTGCTTGTTAAAAGCATTATGATTAGTGGAGTAAAGAACTGAGAGGTTAGCATATCCCTGAAATAAACACATGCCACAATAACCTAAAATATTCCCACATTCCTTAAGCACTGGAGAAATAAGGTATTTCTTTTTAAAACATTTCAGCTAGTGTCAACGATTTGTTCCACATTGTTAGTTTCTTTTTGTCGTCACCTTAGTTTTCTGTTGTTTTCCCTCTTCATGTTGGAGCTTATTTCATGTAGATAAATTCAACAGAGCCTGACACAGGGACAGCTTTATGTGTTATCCGAATAGCTACATTACCCCAAGTTATATTTCAGTTTAGTGTGTAATTCATTGCAACAGCTGCAACTATTTTTGATTTATTACATTTTCAGACTATTATTGAGTGAAAAATGTCAGTGGAAATGACCACAAAACAGCCGGAGGCAGAACTCTACAAGTGATGCACAGGGTCAGAGGTCAGAGGTCAGGACACCATGGGGGTCAGGAGTAGAAAGGCTCACTAGCAGATAAACATATGAGCTGTAGCCAGTCCTCACCAACAACTACTGTACATTTTACTAATCTTTATAAAATGTGCAAATGTCATTTCATAGTTATCAACCTGTATCTATTTTTTGCAATTTATTTCCAGAATTATGGCAATATTTTCTTTTCTGTCATTATTTGATCCGCAGCAGAATGCCTCAAGGTAAAGAGATGACCATCTACGACTTTCCAAACTTCAGCAATTTTCACAGTATTTCATAAAACTCACACAGATGGTATTTGCTCTGTGTTTTTCTGCTTTATCCTGCCTCTTTCTTTGCAAACAAACCAAATAAACATTATCAAGATATTACGTGTCTTTGTTCAGCTGGTTGTTGTTTGCATGCTCCCCCCCCCCACCTACAGAATCACTCCCTCTAAAAGGTACACTCAAACATAGTTACTGTGATATATTAAAAATAATAAATTACTGTTATTTAACCCTTTCATGCATGAATTATGATCCTTTGTGTCAGGATTATTTTCCAATTTCTTTTTGATTTTCTTGAGGCATAAGAAAAAGGTAGGAAAAAAAAAATTTGTAAAGCAATTTTTATTTTATTTTATTTTTTTAGGTGATCAATTGTAATTTTCTCCAAATACAAAGTTGTTGTTTGAAAAATACATCAGTAGTATTGTTCTTTAGGGGGTGTCTGATGTCACAAAATTTTTTTACCTGCAAGTCGTCTACAGTATAAGGAGGGACAGGGTCAGTTGGCATGGTGTTTTGTCTGTCGGCCATATTGGATTTACCAAAAATAATTTCTTGCATTTGCAGCTGATGGCCAGTAGTTGATGGTGATTTTATGATGCTTTAGTGTCCACTTCAGTGGTCTGTGTGCATTTATAACATAAAAATCCACAAGAAGCAGAAAATGGCTTTTAGATAGCTGTCCACCGTAGTGACCACTATGCATGAAAGGGGAGCTGAATAAACACCAGTGTGACCTGCTATTTAATCACTTTTCCACCATTTTGTTTTACATTTGTGAAGGTAAAAGAAGGGAACCGAAGCGGGTGTTCAGTTGTACCTCCTGTTCAGTGTGTCTGCTCACATCTGGCTCCTTCTCGCTGGTCGACTTGGTGCTACGTTGCAGACGGAGAGCCTCTTCAATGATCATTTTCTCCAGAAGAACAGGTCTGAACATCACCTGAACTAGGCATCTCTGGAACACAGGAGGTAGTGACACGCTCATTCCCTGTCTGTTTTTGGTGCAATGGTGAAAAAGCTCGGTTTGCTTACAGGGGATAAACTTTCTGTGTGCTATATTAAACTACGCTGTTATCTTTATTCATGAGCAGAAAAAAACTAAAAGAAAATTAATTGATTGATTTAAGCTCTATGAAGCATTTTGCCACATTACAACCACAAAGTTTAAAATATTTGATGTGGAGTAGTGAGTCGCGAAGTGCAAGGGAATGATGGAGTGTTTTCCAAGATTTTTTTACAAATCAAAATCAGTGAAATTTTCTGTGCATTAGTAATCGACCTCATGAGTCAAGTTTATTTATGTCTTTTTTTTTCTTACAACCACCAGTCTGTTGTGGCATCTCGCTACCAGTTCTGCACATTTAGAGACTACATTTCTTTTCCTCTTTCTTATTTTCAAAAATAGCTAAAGCTCAGTGATAATAACATTTAAGTCTTTTTGGCAGGCTCGTACCAAAAAGGGGATGAACTTTAAATGATTTTATTGCAGCTTTGGCTGCATGATTAGGGTCATTGTCCTGCTGCAAGGTAAACCTCCATGCCAGTCTCAAGTCTTTTTCAGCCTCTACCAGGTTTTCTTCCATGATTGCTCCAAATTTACCTCCATCAAACTTCCCATCGACTTGAGCCAAGTTTCCTGTTTCTGTTGGAGAAAAGAAACCTACAGAATAACGCTACCATCTCCGTGGGTACAGTGATGGGTGTGGTGTATCCATGTTAATGTATGCTTTTAGTATTCTGCCACACACACTAGATTTTAATTTAGCATTATCAGAGTAAAGAGGGCTGAATTACTTTTGCACCTTGCATTTTACAGGTGCTATTAAGTGAAATTACGATAAAATGCATTGAAGTTTGTGGTTGTAACGTCATACAATGAGCTGCAGTTTAATTTCAATGAAATAATTTGCAAGGAAACAAAAACTTAAAGGGATCATTCTTTTTTAAACTGGCAAAAGCAGTTATTCTGTTAACGTATGGAAAATAAAAGCTCATCACCTAAAATTAAATTGAGATTAGTGCAAAAAAATATATAAATTGTCCTTCATTTTCATCAAGTCTCCAGCAGAGGGCATCAACAGACTACAGAAGCGTCCAGCTTTGCAGGAGTTAGGACTGTTGCATTTTAATGGTGCAAAATTGTTTACAACTGTGTTGAGGCAAGATCACCAGAATCATCTTCTGCAGGCTGAAAATTATTATGATAAAATCAAAATACAAGATCTGGAAGGCTTGGTTTTCTTGGTCAGTAAAATGAGAGGTTAGACTGAAAAGCCTGGAGGAGCTGTCTTACTGCATTTTTCAGCAGCTACTTTTTTTTTCTACCACAAACTATCAAAATCATGTTAAAAAGAAGACAATGCTACAAATCAATTCGGCATTGCCTCACGAATGCAAACTTATACCATTGCTTATGGGCAAAAGCTCATTGTATGCGGAAGTATTAAAGGAGATGCCGATGTGCACCTAAAACCTTTGCATTACATGGATGTGCTCACACAGATAAAACACTCCTCTCACCTAAAGTATCCTTTACATTTACAGACAAACATAACAGATAATCTCATCCACCTCTCCGGGGAGAAGGCGTCCTACTGAAGGAGTTATGCTGATGTCGGAATCCGTTGGTAAGCTGAAGCAGAACAACCTGGGAGCTTCAGCTGCTGAGACAACTTTGACGAGTCGAGTTGCCGCTTCTTTATCTTGGTAGTTAGTCAGGTAAATTGTGGCAGTGGATTTGTCACCTACTGCCGTAGGTCTGAACTGAATCAGAGAGTGGGAAAGCACCAGCGGTGGATGAAAACCCACACCTCGACAAGGCAGCACAAAGTCTCTGATGAAACATAAAAAAAAAAAAAAAAAAAAAGACATTTATCATTCTATAAGCAAACATGTGGGACACTCAGTCAAAATCAGAAAGGGAGTAAAAATGAACCTGTCAATTCCAGATTTGCAGCAGAGTTCGAAATTATATTTTATAGGTTTTTTAGGCCTGAAAATCAGATCGATCTCCAGGGTCTCTTGAGGAAGCAGAGTGCCAAAGCCATCGTAAGGCTGGACCTCAATATACTGTAGAAACAGAGACAGAAGCAAAGACTGAATGTGTCTGCATTTCGTTAATTGGAATAAGAGACTGAAATTACGTTATAGATGTTCTCTTTCAAAGGGGGGAATCTACAGGCATGTTTTTCATAAATTGGTTATAGCAATTGGTAACTCTTTTGTACCATCTAATAATTATTCCTTGAACTACCGTCTTTATAGATTTTTAAATAAAGTGGTCCATTCAGAAAGGGAGGTTTTTACTTTGGTTTATGTCATAAAAAAGAAAAGAAAATATTTTAAATACACGTGTCTTATTTTTATTTAAAATTTAAAATGTCCAGAAAAGTAACAGAACAGTCAGTAGAAATTAGAGTTCTGAGTGGATGCATTAAACTTTTCGTAACCTGAGAATCCAATATGGCCGACGTACGTGTGAAACAGCATGGGGAAAAATGGTTTTTCACTCATTAAATCTTTCACACAAACACAGCCAATCAAAATCTCCTTTGGAGAACAAGTTGGTACTATGTTTAAATGTACAGTTTGCAGAGCAGTACGTTGCTTTTAGCTGGAATCTGTGACAATAACTAACATGGACTCTGATGATATCAGAGACCTCCCAGATTTCAAACAACAAATATTTTTCTCAAATCACAACGTAAGAAACCAATAGAACCGTAGTTCACTGTCATCCACTGCATTATATTAATCTAGCAAATTATTATTAATTTTTATTTTTTGTACCAGTCAGAGCAGTCTAGGGTCTCACTAGTGGTATTTGTTTCACGGTTTCAGAAGCAACAAGACATATAAAGTAACATACCTCAGGAACCGCCACAAAACCAAAGTCTTGAGGCAGGATGGACATGTTGGTGAGGCAAACAGTGGTTCTGACAAAATGGCAGATAGAACAGTGACCAAAGTCCACCTGGGTCTGGTCAAACTGCAGGTCTGAAGATGTGACAACAGCATGGATTGTGTATTGAGCTGGAAGCACCTAAAAATAAATGCAAAAGGCTCCATTTTATTTATGGTAAACATGTTGTCATTTTACTTTGACTGGAACAATTTAGCATCGCTCGATTGTTAACACATTTTCATTCCAGTTTTTTCTTTTGAATCTTTAGTTTATTTTACCATCATGCAAATGTTAATATACGGTGTCTCAATATAGATTGACTTGCAGGAAACAAATTCTTTGACTGTCCTTGAACTTTTATCACTTCTCAAGTCTTGCTCATGAATTTTTAATAGTATGGAAATTAATGAAACATGGAGAGAAAGCACACATAATGAACAGAAGTTTCTTATTTAAATAAATATGCACAGTATCCAGTGAATTCGTGTTTAACTTTAGTCTTTCTGCTTACGATAAATCTTTTTTTTATGCATGTCTGTCATAATCGGGCAACAAGATAATGTGTGTGAGTGTATTAAATGTACAGCTCTAGCTTAAAGTGAGCTGTTGAAATATAAGCACCAGATGACAGGGACCTCACCTTTTGCCTCCTGGCTTTTGTTACCCAATATTTTCCAATGCTCTAATCAAATTAGAATACAGGATATAACATTTAAGTTTAACAATACTGAAAATTTTGCAAGAGTATTTTCAGTGTTGTAAAAACGTGTAGCCTCTTGCAGATTTCTTTTGTTTTTGTATTTTTGGAACACTGACATGTTCAGATCACACAAATTTTCATTATTTAATTCTTCAAACAAAATACTGCAAAATTAATATTTATCTCATCAAGGAAAATAAATGGATGCAAACTAACCTAACCCTCTGTTAAAAACTAACACCCTGATGTCAAAGGTCATCTCCCAACTTTGACTGCACCTCTCAAAGACAGTAAGGTCAGTGTTCCAAGAAGCATTTGGTCAGCATTACAGAAATATATTGATTCAACTTTTTTTCCATCTCATAAGTGGGGGAATAATTATATATATGCTTGGGACTATTCTAGGAGGAGGATTAATAGAGATTTTTTTGCCCCTGTAAATAGCAATAACAGCAGAATTAGAAAATAAACTCCACACCATGTTGGCAAAAATGAATCACTGTGCAACATGACAGCAAAGCCCGAAAAACCTGAATGTTTTGGGTTTAATCAGTAACGGAGCTCTAAGGCACTAAACTGTGGTCATGTTTAGAACAGCTTTTTTTTTTTTTACATTTAGTAAGAATAATTAAACAAGTAAAGTTAACAAAATGTCTTTCTTCTCCTTGTTTTGACTCAAGATGGCATCCTCCTGAGTCATGTCAGTACTCAGCAGAGGACCGTGTCACTGTGGCATTTCTTGCCAGCTGCTGTTGTCTGCTGACCAAACGGTGAGTGTATGAATGTGTGCGACTGTTTCTGGCGGTTTAATGCCAGGAACTCAGGGCCTGAGGCTGGGGGCAACAGCTTTGATGCTTCACGGGAACATCCTGGCTGAGTTTTTGGCTCCTCTTCGGTGCCACACACACCTCAGTCCTCTCCTCTTTTTGCCCTTGTAGAGAAATGGACCATTGGTTGGCTGGCAAATGATAGCAAGGTGACAGTTTGGCAAGAAATGGAACCAGATTTAGATTTGCTCAAAAAAAAAAAAAAAAAAAGCTGGCAGAAGCGGCGCACAAATGTTTCAACGGCTGTTCTGGGCTCTCTTTTTTTATATAAAGGCTTCAGTTCACAAATTTCGAAATACTAGACAAAAGCTAATATAAAAAAATGACTTGAACTTCATTTTAACTACTTTTAAACAGCCATCTTCAAAAACTCTTCTTAATTAATGAGTTACAGCAACATTTGATTTCCCTTTGGGATTATTAAAGTATTTTTGAACTGAATTGAATTGAACTGAAATTGTGTCTATCCAAAAGACATATCCGACCTGACCTACAAATGAAAAAGTTTAGTAAGTAGGCAGATTCACAACCACATTATGTAGCCTATGCCATTCCAATCAAAACCAGAAGGACGTAGTTAGTAAAATAATCTCTGCACTCTGCAGTCAGAAAGAGAGCAGTTGTTAGGGTAACCTACAGTGTTCTGAATTCAGGCTGCACGCTCTGCTTCACTGCATTATTCCAAGCAGAATATAGAATTAGTATGCAGCAAAATCAAACAAATTTAGACAGAAATGTAGAGATTCAATCCAGTTTCGGAAGATAATCACTGCTAGAGTCATTATTTGCCTCAGCTTCACTCTCTAGAGCAGTATGCATCATGCATTAAAATTAAACAAATTACGTTGATCATCTTGCAACTCAAACCAAACCAGAATACTTTTGAATTTATGCCAAAATCAGCCAACTCACTTGTTCACCATAATATTTGCTAATGCCAGCTGATCAACTTGTGATATCAAGTACCTGCTATATTAATCTGTCGTTTTTCGTCAGAGTGCTACTTAGTGTATTTTTTGTTACATGCTTTTGTTGAAGTCCGTACTGCATGATCCAGCTATGCGTTTTTTATTGTCAATGTGTATTTGTTAGCGAAAAAGAACCTTAAGTGGATCTCTAGCAATCAGCGACTCAAACTCCAGTTGTGCACTTCTCTCTCTTTCCTTTAAAGGCTGTCACAGATAGCACAGCAGAATAAATCAAGCTAAGAAATCAAGTTTATGTATTTTATAGAAATGCTGCATGTATTAAACATGACTAAGCAGAAATTTAACTTCACAGTTTGATGCCTTGAAATTGGCCTCTGTCACTTTAAGAAGCTCCTGCTCTTTCCAACATTCCGCCTTCAGCACTTCATCACAACAATGCTATCATAATGCAAAACTCAAAAAAATACCCTCTTTTTCATGCAGTTTTTAAAAAAAGTCTAAAAAGGGGGTTCCACATTATTTGTAGGGTTACATAATTACAGGAAACATGTAACTGTGCACCACTTTGATGATGACATCGATTACTATTAACCCTAAAACATTTTCTAACAAACAAGAATGCACAAAATTCTGACGTTTAAAGACCAACATATACCAACATGCATTTCAAAAATCCTAATTAATTTGAAAAACAAAAAGAAGAAGAAAACACTTGGTGACATTTAGCTTAGACTGGAGATGATGAAAAAGGAGAAGGTGAGCTGCCATCATTAGAGGAAGCACCTCAGCCTTAGAAACAAGAAGGTGAAGGCCTCACTAAGCAGGGATTACTGTGTTTACTGAAAGCATGGAAGGAAGCCACAGAAGAAGCCTTCAAACTTTTGCTTTACATTTAAGAAACAGATTTTTTTTAAGAATTAAAGTGATAGCTGTCAGATGTTTTCTTTTAAATTTTTATGTATTTTATTCAGCAGAAGAAGCTACATTTTAAAAACACATATTTTTAAGTTTACTAAGGCAAACTGGAAATGGATAGCAATTCTTTATTCTAGATAACATCCAAGTGTAACATTTTTATAACATGTTCCAATTTAATTAAGTTCACACTTCTCTTTAGGGTTATCTCCAGACTCCCATGGTGAAGAAACAGAACTGTTTAGATTTTTTTTAATCTAAACAGTTCTGTGGGTTATTAATAATAAAGTACAAAAAAAGCTGTGTGATTCTAGAAAAAAACAGGATCTCTCTAAAACAATGTGGAAAACGTTCAGCCTTCTATCATTATCAGCCTTTTTAAAAAGAAGAAACTACATGCATTTGGCTGCTGCATGCCCATTTGAAGCAAATGAAGTCATTTTCAGTGAAACAATGTGGGGTAACCTTTATGCTTGGCTTATTAGCGCCTGTGGAGTAACTGGGCCTTGAGGGCGTGAGATAATTTTAGCCTGTTACCAGCAAAATAGGTTACAACCTTCAGTGATGCTGCTTCTGTCAAAAACTAGGACTCAAGCACCACCGTCCTGAGGAAAGTGCGCTTTCTTCAGGATCACAAGGAGGCCTCCTGTGAAACGAGTAGAGCATGTAAAATATGATACAAACCTGCCCTGCTACTTGCACTGTCATTGGAACCTCCAGGACGCCTGTGTCGCTGTCAAAATAATTCTGAGCATCTTTGGACAGGGATTGTCTAAGGAGAAGGTAGAGAAAGGAGAAAAAACAACAACAACAACAACAAAAAAAACAGTGTGAGAACAGTCGTTTATATAAAGCAATGCTTTTTATAGTCACGAGCAAAGCAGTGCAAGAATCTAAAAAAAATGCTCAGAAACAATATAGGCGCAATGGTGATTTTACCAAAATATGTTTTTGCTTTACAGTTGCCAGATCTCAAAAGTCTAAAAGCCAAGAGCCGCTCGAAGGCTTTGTCAGGGTTAGATTCAGATTCGGACCCTGAAGACCCATTAAGTTACTGTAACCCACGACTGTTAAGATCGGATTGCCAGAGAAAGCAGGGGAGAGATGAAGAGTGCGCCTCCACACTACTGTAGGTTGTAGCCATGGTGATGAGAGACGTAAGTATGATTCAAAGAGGACACAGGCTTATGTAAAACTCCTTTCCCTCAATATCAGCAGGAGGTGAGTGCTGCTCTCATGATAACATATAAACTGGATATATATATTTAGAATGCTTGCCTTACATTTATCCACCAACTCTTTCTTCTTACTTGAGTAAATTTTTTATTTTCAGATTTTTTTGTTAATACAAAAGTGACAACAGACAGATATACATTAAGGGTAAGACCACACTAACATACTACCAACCAGTGGTACATCATATTAGCATGTAACAAACCAAATGTTGGAAGAAAACAAAAACAGGTGCGATTTATATAAGACACGATGTACATATCACATCGATGTCATGGCAACCTTATCTCATAGAAACAGAGCAGTAAAACGCTACTCTGTGAATGATATTGTATTCAAAAAGGGTGACAGTCCTTTTTTGCTGAACCTCATAAGCTACATCTAAATGATTCCATTTGTAAGTGATTCATTATGTCTCTCATTGGATAAAAGGCGAGGGTTCAGTATCCTTCCAGGTCAAGAGCATCACCCTGTATCAGCGAAGCAAAGGAATAATAAACGACTAGTGACATGTTCTCGTTACTAAATGTTTGCGTATTTAGCAATAATATGGTTGTTAAATGAGCAGATGTGCACCAATTATTGATGAAGACCAAGAAATTATTGCATGAATTGCTAGTTTGTACTTTGTTTTGCTTGGTTTTAGTGAAATCTAAAAAATAACTTCTCAGACATGTATGTATGTAATTACTAAACTGGCTTTTCAAAAAGTTACTTGAATCCATCCAAGGCTAATGAAATGTACATCGTTTCTCTGTGAATAAATAAATTAAAAAGTATAACAGTATAACTGAATAGAGGTAAAGCCAAGTCTTTTTGTTGGGACACCAAAAATCGCAATGAATGGATATATTACAGACATGAGACAAAGCTAGGAAGATAGCATCCCTATAGTCAAGCAAGGTGTTGCAAGACCAAAACATATGACTAGTGGTGGCTGGTGACTGACTGCACCAAGGGCAGTTATCATCCAGGGTATTGTATCTTTGCCAATTTGGCTCTAAGTAAATTAGAATGGTGAAGCCCTTTAAACTGTATTAGGCAGTGGCGTACAAATAGTGATCAGTGAATACGATTGATGTCAGACTCCCAGATCTTGTCAGTAACCTGCATTCCCAAATCATCTTTCCAAGTCCTCCGAGGGACTGAGAGAGACTAGCATGAAGCAAGGAGTTGTATATTCGTGAAATTTGCCCCTTAGTCATTGACCGAGCTTGCAAGCAATCCAATATTAAGAGTTCCCTTTGTGCTCTTAATTCTGTCTGGAGTCTTGAAAACTGTCAAATGTTTTAGAGATATCCACCCAGCATTACTGTCATTCAAAGCAGCGCCTTTACAGTCGCATGGACAGGTTTGTGTCTCACATTTTCCATTCCTCACCAATACTGCAAACCTTCTGTTCAACAACAACAACAACAACACCTCAAAGCCAATCAGGTCACTGCCTCTCCTGGCAAAATGAAATCTCTGCAATTACACAGAGATTTTTTTTTCCTTCTCTCTTTCATAACTTGACAAATGAGCACAGAGGGTACATTGAAAGAAGCACTGTTGTTCTGCCTACTAATAGCGTCGCTGCTGGAGAGTCACTCTTGAATTAGCTTGGCAGGGCCGAGTGGAAAAGCCTGGTGGGGCATCACCAGGCCCATATGTTCGGAGAGAATTTGTGCTACAGATTTGCCCGGTGTCCTGCACAGATCTGTCTTGCGTGCTCCTCTTCTTGATTCCCAGATTATCCGCATCAAGTCTGGGGTTTTTTAGTCTTTTAATGATATGTTTAAGACTTGTGGAAAGCACAAGTGGAGCAGAATGCAATAACTGAAATTTCAGAAGCACAAAACAAAAAAACATGTCTCCAAAGTGTTTCAAAGGAAACCATAAAATATCCATGTTCCTCAGCAACATCCTGTGTAATCCAAAAGGTTAGGGCCATTTGTGATGCATAATAGAAATTAAAAAAAGCATTTATCAGAATAGTACCTCTTTTCATGTGATTTAAATAACACTGGAATTTATTTTACCATTAAAAAAATTGATTATGAGGAGGATTATGAACAGATTTGGATTATTGCTTGATTGAGGGTTAGAGATGAGAAAAAATAATGAATAGTTAATGCCATTAATAACCAATCTAGCCATTTTGGTTGTGTCTTTCTACCTCCTGAGCCCTCTAAAAGTTTCTAGAAGTGACGTAAGCAGTGTGCCAGCGGCAAAAAGCACTGGGGAGTCGTTCGCCGTAATCTGTAATAAATCATCCTTGTAATCTCCCTTTTATCAGATGGAACCGCCGGGGTTGGCCCCGCTGCCTGCTCTTCAGAGATTACACCTAAACCGCTCAGACAAGCAATCCCATTCAAAGGATCCCGTCATCAGGTTTACAGAGCAGAAATAAGGAAACGGCAATCTCTTCATGCATAAGACTGGGTAGTTGTTTTCAAACCAGAAATCCAGGATCAAATGAGTTGGACCACATGGGGAAGAAATAAAGCACACAGGCTGCAAAAAATACAATGGCTTACAAAAGAAAATCAAGTCTATTGAACTTTTTTTTTTTTTTTTTTTACATTGGAAGTTAATTGTTATAAACCAACATAAAAGAGGGTATCACAGGGAAGCTAAAGAGGTTTGTTAGAAAATGTGAGTGAACAAGCAGCATTATGAAGACCAAGAGACACAGCAAACGGGTCAGGTATAAAGTTGTATGGAAGTTGAACTTAAGCTATTTTAATGGGAAGAATAGGCAAAACTATTAACCTCTAAATGTAAAAAAGCGGTAGATACACCCCCCTCCACACCACTACAGACCTGTATCTTTAATTACAACGAACGGTGGTTATACAAATCATTGACCAAAGAGAGTTGCATGTAAAAGGTCATTTTCAGAATTTAATTTGGGAATATTTTGAAGATCAGGGGTTGTTTTCCTTCCACCTTACAATTATTCACCTCTCTATGATTGTGTATTGTTTAAAATCCCCCCCAAAAGTACTGTAATTTTGGAACCTGCTTTGGTGAAAGGACAAAATGTAGCAAGGTTCAAGATGGAGGGTATCTACAAGTTTTAGCATGTCAAAGTTAAGACTTTTTAAGACCTTATCAATATTACCTTAAAGCAGAAAAACCCATGAATGTAAAGGACAGTTGATCGCGCTGCATTACAAATAAGAACAGCAAAAACTGAAATGTCTGGGTTCTGTTTGCGGCTCTTGGCAGCGGATTTCTCCTTCTGAGACTGCAGAAGGCTCTCTATTGCCTTATCCACCGTAGTGTTGTCGTATTGGATGGCCACATAAGTGAGCCAGTGGCGAAAACAAACATTGTCCAGGCAACCAAAGAAAAAACTTTGATAGATGCTAAAAAGCTAGCAAGTTTACTGAGGTATTTTAGCAGCTACCAGTAGCCTCAACCACCTTAAGTCACAGAAGATGTCCTCATGCAACTCAAACTTTTGATTGAAAGGAAAGTCCAGACCATCAGTTTCTGAAACCATCCCAAAAAAACCTCATAAAAGTGCACAGGAAGTCAGCGCAAACTCCGCCGGACCGCGGTAAAAAAACTTGTTGGGTCCAAATGATTCCATCTCTTAAGACCGAGAGAGAGTTAATGAAGTTTAAGAGAAAGATGATTCTCCTTAACAAAAACAAAAAAAGAAGTCCATAAAGTATCAGCAACAGCTGCTCCACACAGCAATAAAAAACCGACAATTTAATGATAAAATTATAATGAAACACACAGCGATTCAATCAAAATCCTAGCAGGGAATGGCAGCGTGTGAGGTGGTGCTCTGGACACTATGAAGAAGAAATTATGTAGTGCACATAACAATGCTTTGGATGTGTGAGGGAAAAGTGTGGGCTGGCTGGTGACAAATAAAAGTGGAGGAAGACAGGGAGAGAAGGGATGAGGCAAGAGAAGGCAGCTGAACGATGTGGGTAGCTTGAGCACAAACCCCTCACAGGAGGAAACAAGAGTGTGCTCACTCTCTCCCAGAAGCCCGAGGAGGGCAGAGAAGGCGCAAACACCTGGGTGAAGAACGAAAGCTATGAGTCATTTCAGAATCCAGATTTAACAGGGTGCATGTGTGTCTGTGGAAGTGTGTGAGCGTGGATGTGACAGCGAGTGGAACCAGTGCAGATAATGAGGATTTGGAAATCCAATCGTGCTCCGGCTGGGAGAATTGGTGGTGCCTTTTTAAATGACACACTGCCTCTGCATAAAACAAAAGCAAAGCGAGAAAAAATTAACAGATCGGAACAGAAGATCCAACCATGACAGAGGGAAAGGAGGGACACAGCCTGCTGATGTGCTGAACACATTATTTATTTTCCCTTCTCAGACTGTATGGTGCCAAATTCTATTTTGGGTAAAGGATGCTCTTTTGGTTCATGAAGGTCCTTTTTTTTCAATTGTTTCTAAATCTAAGCCAAATTTGTTGTTTCTCACTATCGTCCTTACTGCTGAAGTGCAGACCGAAGCTTTTATGTTTCTGATCTTCCAACAGATTAAGAGGCTGTATGCCCTCAACATATGGAGACAGGCACACTCATAAGTTCTTTCAGGTCTTAATGGGTCCATGACCCACAAGATCCCTCAGCATAACTTACTGCCTTGTTTTCTCAAGCCCTGAAAGACTTTAACCTTTTAATCTGGATAACCCCCGCCCCCAAAAACATCCTTACCATTACTGTCCATCCCTGTGAGTTGATGTACGATCTGGAAATTTAAGTAATCAGCCCCCAACGTTATCCACCAAGACATGCAGTCAATCAGGTTTTGCACAGCCAATCTTTCTTAAGTCATTGACTATTTTTGCAGCTTGCAAAATATTTTTGAGCCATGTCATCGAGTGGTTGATCTATCACAGGAAATTACCTTCATGGTGAAAGTGAGACTGAATTCATTTCAAAACGGAGGGCAGATACATGAGCTTATCTTTACAAGAAAACCTTTTCAGTAGAGGAAGCTGCGCGTCTGTTTAAGAAGGCAGCTGTTTGTGTTGAGACTAAGATTTTTGGATGAAAATTACAAAGTTATGCATGTTTCAGGTGAACGCTGCAGTAGCTTTCCTGGCCCTGCTTACATGATAGAGAAGGCTACGTGGCTGTCCTGCAAAAGTTGATGTGCTGTGAGGAGAAAGTATACTCTGTGTCAAGAAAAACAGATAAAAGCACTGGGAGTTGCCATATTATGCCCAAGCATATTATGCAGGTTCCCTGCAGTCAAAAAAAATCATGTAAATTGTGTAGATTGGCCACTAGAAACTTTGTGGGACTGTGTACATGCATGATGGTTTGTTATGTGTTGCTCTGTAATAAACTGATGATCTGTCCAGAATTTTGGAGTAAAGCAAGAAAACATGGATAGGTAAGTAATCTCTGAACTACTCTGCTATGTCTTTCATAAGTGGACATAAAGATCTTTTTGTTCTATTCAGACATATAGTGCTTTGCTGAAGTTGCAACCAGAAGCTTTAATGTACCGGGATTGTATATGATACACAAACACAATGTTCGAAATGGAAGGACAATGATAAGTGGTTTTTAAAGTTTTTACAAATAGTTAAAGTGGGATGTCAATTTATACTCAATACTCTTTCCTTTTATACCACTGAAAAAAGTAATCAGAGGCTACCACTCTGTAATAATTAGCTAAGCTTCCTATAAAATCACATTATAAAATATTATTCATGACATTTCTTGTTCAAGACAACTTCAGATATTATAAAAGGCCAACAGTTGCCAGAACAACAACCAAGTGCAGTGAAGTGGGTCTGGAGACTTAGATTACATAAGCAGAATCAGGGCCAGCAAAAAAAAAAGAAAACGTGGTGGATGGCTGAACGCTACGAGAAGTTTAAAAAAAACAGGGAGGGACACAATGAATGTGGAGAAGTAAAGGAACTAACACACAGAGAAAGAAACCCAAAAAGTACAGTTAAGGGTGAGAGGGCAAGAAAAAGACAAGCGTGAGAGTGTGAGAGAGTGGGAGAAGACAACGCAGGAGGCAAAGGCAGCCAGAGTGAAAAAAGTGTGATGTACAGGGAGCAGGGAGGGGGCGGAAGCTGTAGTTATGTTAGAGCATGTGAGAGACGCACCATCACAGCAACAGCAGCAGCAGCAGCAGCAGTAGTAAAGCTGTCCTTTAATCCTCGCATTAAAACCTCTGCTGATTCAATATGACAGATTACTGACATTTTCCCACTTTCCTCTCGAGTACCCCTGCTATTTGACGACTAGCGCGTGCCGCTAACATTCTGTTTGAAGTGGAGGGAAAATTTTCTCATCGCTTCCAAAAAACACGTCAGCCCAGCTATTGATATACAAAGCTGCCTAACTATGAAAAGGGGAAAAAAAATAAATAAAGAGGGTGGGCAGAGGAGCGTCCCCACAGAGATTCTTACATATTGCAGGCCTCTCACATTCACCCTGGCGGTCCCCTGTCCGCTCTCCTGGCTTTCAAACTGCAGTCCAACTCCTGCCACTCCATCTATATAGAGAGTCTGGATTGTTGTTGAAAGAATTAGCAGGTCCTTCAAAGTCATTAGACACCATTATCAGAAGCCTTCATGGCTCTGCTGTGAAGTCCCTTCTGTATCCTCTCTCTGTCGGTGAGATACAAGTGGATGCACTTTAAAAACTGTAAGGCTTCACTGCTAGCAAATAATCACCTAAGAAACCCAACTGTAGTCAACAGGCGTGGGTCAAGGTATGATAACAATAAGTAAAAAATTCCAGTTTCATAACGTCGTGATATGAACATAAAATATGAAAACAACAGTACATAACATGATCTCTGGTTCCAGTATAGTCGGTCTGACTTGGAAAGTACAATAAATTCACTCCAGCTTTCTTTTAGCCAGCTGACTGTTAGTATGCAGCAACAGGTAGGGGAGGGGCAGCAATGTGTTATTAAATAAAACCTGTGGGGAATTTATCCGTTCTCCGTGCTAAGTTCTTGATGTATTATGTTGAAGAAGAGTCAATGAGTTGAATTCATGAATTCCATTTATTAATACAAAACACAGCTGGTCCATTTCTCATGCTACCTTTAGGAGCTAGCAGGACAAAATGGCAACAAGCACCAGTTGGTAACTTCCTTTGTTAGCCTTTGTCTAAGCTACACCCTAGAGAGGGCGTTCCCTAGTCTGTCATATCCTCGACCCTTAGATTTGAGGGTGTTTCCTAACATGTAATTTCCTTTAGCTTTCAGCTTAGCAACTAACAAAAAGAGATAGAAGAAAAAGACAGAATTATTTATCCTCAAGAAACCCAATGGAAACTCCAGTACTTTCTTTAGCATCCCATTAAAAGTATTTTAGAGATGGTACAACATTAAATTCTAATGATTTTGAAACTTGTTTAATACCGATAATCCCAGGTCTGCTAGCCAAAACCAGCAAAGCAGATTAACACCAGATGCCCGTGGCATTTTATTAACTTCTAATTAGTGGGGTTCTTTTTTGTGTTTTAGCCTGGAAAAAAATGTAAGTAAATATGTTAAAAATAGTATCCTGAGCTGTACTGCAGAAATTAGCCTAAACAATAACAATAATTAGACAAACTAGCCATTTTTCAACCACAATTTTGACGTCTTGTTTTTAAGTGGATGATTGTTAATCTTTAACTTTTTATAACAACTTTTACACGTGTGGATGAAAGACAGCATCAACACTTTACGGTGATCATTTGAATGATTTTTTAAAAATATATTTATCACAATTTAAGCTGTTGTACTTAGAACCTGAAATTAAAGAAACAACTCAAGAGTCTTTTGGCAAAAAAAAAATCAAAAGTTGACAAATAGTTACATTTTAAGATTTAAAATGTAAAGGTTTACAATTTTAGAACTACATTTTTTTGATCTCCCAAAATAAAAAAACTTTTAAAATATGAAAGAATCAAAGCCTGAGGACTTATGCCTCCGTTTCCTCTGAAGAGCAAAACACTTTGCACTTTAATAGAAGGTCAACAGAATCTCAACAACTTCCCTTTACAATAAGATTATCCGTGCTTCAGTGGATCCATTAACATTGCATCCTCTGTGTGTCCTTCCTTACCTTGGGATGAATTTCAGCTGGGCTTTAAAGGTTGACAGAGCCTGGATGAAGCCACGTTTTGGTATAATCTCCAGGTGTTTCCTCATCTCCGGGCACACATCAAAGGTCAGTTTAAAAGCTCTGTTTTCTCTTTCATGCAAAAAGTGTACAGTTTCATTAGATAGCTGCAAAAAAAGTGCTTTCAGGTGAGAGAATGATTATATATCACAATCTATGAAACAATCTATGAAATCTTTAAAACTACATAAATAGAAATCAAACGTCTATGTAGTTTATGAAATTAAAAAACAACAACACAGAACTAGAAATCAAACATCTGCCAAGGTAAATATATATGATATTACATGAGGTGATATGCACTGGTCAAAAATCAAATAATTAAATGAATGCATTTTATGATTGCAGCATACTATAAGGATTTATAAAAATATATATATAATTTTTATTTGTTTATGCATTGAACCTGTGAAAGGTTTACAGGCTGATAAAAGTCCATCGTCTGAAAGCAGACGATGGACTTTTCTTGATTGGCACCAATGTACGTTGCCTTGTAAATAATATAATCTCCAAGTTCAAATCATTTTCAGATGTTCAAACAGATGGTCGCAATAAGTCAAATGTCTCTTCATTTTAAGAATTCGCAAAGACATCCAACCAGAACTGTTTTGTGAAGGTGGGATTTGTACATAGCACACTTGTGTCTGCTTTCATCTTCAATGACACACAGACGAGAGAGGAACCCCAGAATACACCAACAGAGGTTTCCGTTTTTGACTCCCCTCCCTCAACTGAGCTGACCCACTTAAACGGTTGGGTCAGCCAGATGCTTGCTTCCCCGAGGCGAGGGCTAGCAGGGACACTTGGGAGGAATTAAGTCTCGGTTTTTGCTCCATCTAAATGACAACCTTCAAATAAACCCTTGGTGGAATATTTATGGCAACATAATCTAGTTTGGCCAATGAGCCGTTCAAATTAACGTGGTCATCTGGCTGATCTTGCAGTTTTTACTTGCAGAGTGTGATCGTTTTATTTCCAAGTCAATGCCAAATGGGTGTTGGTTCTGATGAAACATTTGGCAATATAAATATCTGAAATACAAATGCTGGTTTCTCAACATGTATGTTTTACCCTACTATTCAATAGAAGGTAATAATAATAATTAATTGAAATAAATTGATATTTTAGATACTAGTCAAATTTGGAGAAACAACCTCAAGAAGAAAAACACTGCTAAATGCATAGTGTATAAATCATAAAAATCCTCACATGTTTCACATGTTGAAAAATACAGAAGAACCCAGCTTTATGATAGGAATAGAATTACTCAATGGGGAAAATAATCCTACATTATATCTGTTTGTTTTTTAACAGTTAATGGCAACCCTCGTACTAAAACTTGATACAACTCTCTTTTGTTGATAAGACAGAACTTAAACTTCTACTATAACATTTCAAAGGTCCAGTCCCTCTGACACAGCCATGGAAGAAGATTGATGTTATGTCTGCTGTGCATTTTCTGTGTATTTTATCCTGATCTTTATCCTGCTAAGAAACCAAATGAAAATTATTCTTTGCCAAAGATTTTTTATTTCAAATGCCCTGGTGTTTCAAAGACTGTTCCCATGCGTTCATTGCAAGAGAAATAGCCCAGAAATACCAGGTGTGTTGCACATGAAATCTAACCTTAGTCTGCTCTGACTGAGGCGTCTGGTTCAGTGTAAAATGTCTCAATAGCGTCTACTAAATTCCACACAATATGCCTGACGTGTGAGGACAAAAAAAGAAGAAGCTTTTTTTGTAGCACAACTGCTTGGGGTGTAGATAACATCCAGTGGTTGTTATGGAGACTCCAACATACTCTGCTGCGGTTCTCTAGCAGTGAGCTTTAGAGATTTTTTTTAACCTCCCTTGCCATCTGCTTGACTGTGTGTGGTGGCAAAATAAGCAGCCTGTCTAGTGGCAACTGGCTAAGAAAATTGGACCCTTGTGTAAGAAAGTAAAATTAATTTATATAGCACTTCTAATGCAGAGGATTCGCAGCGCTTTGCAAATTAATTTACAAGCATATCTAAAATACAAAAAGAAATGCTGTAAACAAGTGCAAATGTCAGAAACTCTGATCAATTTAAAGTAAAAAACTTTGGCACTAGCAATTTTTTTGTGAAAAAACCCCCCCAACAAAAACAATTATTGCTTAAGTTAGGATTTTTGTCCCACTTGAAAAAAATTTACTCAAATTAAAGTTAAAAATATTAAACTTCAATAAAAGATGAATTTCTTGTCTTTTTACACATTCTTACCAAAGTCACCAGTGAATATAAATTAAGATTTTCTCTAAGGAAAATCTTAATTTCTTACTTGTACAGATCAGACAGTCATTTAACTCTTCCGCACAAACCCAAAAAATCCTGCCTAGTTATGTTTTATACCTGCGTGAGGGGGTACATCCAACTTAAATTGTGCACCTAGAAATGAACAATTATTTAGGATTAAACAAGGAGAGCAGTTATATTTTTATACAGAGCCTTGTTGATTCACATAACTTTTTAAACTTAATAAATCAACTATCATTTGCTTTCAGTGTCTTTTAAGGATGACAAAAAAAGCAATAACAGAAGAAAGCTGAACGGGAGCAGATCAAAGCAGCGTATTACTCTCCATGTCATTGGATTGGGAGACATAATCTGCACTTTAGGGAACTAGTTAACACTATCATGCTTTAATTTGAGTTCTAATTAGAATTAAATTTCGCATGTCACCAAATAAGCAACTCAAGAAGGAGGATTTTTTTATTAGCAATGCTTTATTTACTGTTGCACCAGCAACACATTGATCCTATTCCAGAAAGCTATTTAAACAAGCCTCAGGATGCACCACGATGAGGTGTAGCACGGTCACCACAAACGCAATAAATAGAGATAAACCAAGAATTTGTTGAAGAAAAAAAAGCAAAAACAGGATTGTTTGTATTTTTAAGGCCTTAGTTTGGGCAGGAATGTTTAACCCCCGGATTGGTGCCAACGAAGGAGGGCTTCAAAGTCTCGGCTCAATGTTTGAAACAGAAAAGGAAAATTCTGCCAACTGTGCTTGGAATATTCAAATCACTGGTTCACAGGCAAAAGTCAAAAACTGCATATCTTAAAGCCTCTTAAAATTCGTTCAATTAGTCAGAGAGACATTCAAATCTCTGGCACACAGGCTGGGTAGACATATTCAGTCTTGCTTTGTGTTGCTCTCTTAACTAATCTGTCACAAGCTAAAGACTACTTGTGGGATGGTTATCTATTTAGTGGGAGAGCGAGTGACAATTTTAAATAATGAAAGCAGCGGCTCTCTCATTGTTCCTCCCAAAAGCCTGCCAAGCTATTTTGTATTCAGATTATTGTCTTGGAGGCAGAGTGACATACTGCATAGTTTGCTGGTCCAAGCATTAGCATTTCTTTACTTGAAAAGCTGCACTTCATACTGACACTGTCATCATCATGTTGTCACATGTGCTGGTGTGCCAGCGCACCAGATGGCAGTTGTCACAAATCCCTAACCCTCACACACATACACACACACGCCCTCCCCCACACTGATATGACACAATAACTGTAGAGGTGATGGACCACTCTCCTGCAAATGGTACTGCCCCTGGTGCATTCTTAACCTTTGCTGTGCATCACAATGCATCATATCCATAATCAGAAAGGCTTTGTTTGAGTTCTGCGCTGCCGTGAAGAAAATCAAAGAGGATGTGAGCTTCCAGCTTACATTATAATTCATTTCTGAACATTTATAAGCAGCTTCTGTTTTTTTTATTTTTTATTTTTTTTATCTAACCCATGCATTGGTATAATGCCTTATCATGGTTCTTTGATACTAATGAATGTTAGAGTTTTATGTTGTGTTGTGTTGAAATGTGTTGTTGGCAGTGGTGGTAGGCATTCTTGCTATAATCGGTGGGTTGCTGGTTCGATCTCTGGTTTCTGTAGTTAGCACTGAGAGAAGGCAGAGGAGTTTGATTTGTCACAAATGATCTGTCTCATACTGCGTTTAGTATGATACAGAAGAACTTGAAATACTCCTGACCCAAGTCCGTAGAAAATGTTTGGGATGAGATGGAACGGAGATTGTGAACCAGACCTTCTTATCCAACATTAGTGTCTGACCTCACAAATAAGCTTCAAGAATGGTAAAATATTCTGAAAAACCTTTTCAAAAGAGTTAGCTGTGGACAGGGACCTGATATTTTATTAAAGTCTTTGGATTAAGAATGGGATGTCGTTCAAGTTCATTTGTGTACGAGGGGACCAGCAAATTCTTTTACTGATATACTTTATGTTTATGTTCAGGATTTCATGTTTTGGGGATTTTGTGTATGTTATCTTTTATTTATCTTCCAAATTACTGAAACATAATCCTATTTTATAATTTGCTCCAGTAAAGGACTGGAAAGTCATCTAGGATGTATTCTACTTCTCTTGCTGACTCCAGGAGAAAGGTAGCACCCCCCTGACAACCTGAACAGTATTAAATGGGTACAGAAAATGGTTGGATGGATGTAAGGTTGTTCCACTCGCAGCTTTGCAAAAACAGTGTTTTCTTCTTTTTTAATTTTAGTTTAAAAAGTCTGAAAAGTGCTGACATTCTCTCTCAGGGCTCAGTGCCTCTTAGACTCTCTGTCACATGCTTGTCTAACAGCTGAGAATTAAACAGTGTTCAAAACAGACCTGTAATAGTCTAAGCCTGTTTTGTTACATAAAACCTGATTTATTGCAGACACGGTGCAAGTTTTGAAAGAAAGAAGTGTGTGTTCAGTGTGAATGCTGAGAGGGCTGGAAGTGGAAAACAACAATAAGTATTCCGAGATTACACACTGAGGTACAGAGAGCGTTATGTTTGTGTTTGGGAAATAAAGTGAAGTTACATTTATTTTTATATAATCATGACTAATGTTTTATTGTATTAATTCCTAGCTTCACTTAAAGATGCAAAACTTTGAAACAGTTTAGTATTAATATCAACTTGCTTATTTAGTGTACGACAATGTTCTTTAAGTATTCATACCTTGTGAAGTTTTTCACATTTTATAACCACCGACTTCAATACATTTTCTAGGTAATTTATATGACAGACCAAGACAACTGTGACACACACAACTCACACAGTGCAGAATTGGAACGCTGAAGGAAAATGATACAAGGTTTTCCACATTTTCTTTATCTATGTCTCCATCAACTTCGCATATATTGAGACAAAAAATTGTTGGATGGAAGGCATCTGTGTACGTCAATTTTCAAGTCTTTTAAGTCATGCAAGTCATCTCTTCAGCAGCCGCTAGAACAACATTTACACTGAGCACTGATGGTCCATTTTAGCCAAAATCTTTCCTTGTGAAAGGAAATCTCTGGTTGTGACTTTGAGGGTCACATTCACTGACCACCAGTTTAGCTCTCGTCCTACAACAAATATTAAGGAGAGTTAGAAACTTTCTGGCATAACTATGCTGTTTAGCCGTTGCTGCAACCGGAGTCGAATTATAATCCTCTTTAGGAAACACATTAGCGCTTTCATCACTGTCTGCTTTTCCTCAACTTCCTGTCTCTCTTTCTTGGATCCGAGTCTAATATTAAGCTCGTTAACACCTGTAACTTGCTGTCCATTTTTTGCCAGACAGCTTTCTCTGCCAAACACAGATTTTTGGCCTCATCTGATCTGAGCAGCACTCGGTGAGAGCAAGCGTTTAGGCAACACTGAATGGTTGCCACTGGTGATTAAATGATTCCTCAAACATGGATGAAAAAAATCAAAGCATCATTCCTGGTATCTATAAAAAGTAAAATTTACAAACCCCACAAACCTTCACAGAACAGCTGTATTTGAACTAAGATTAAATGATGAACAGCTGAAATCTATTTAGTAATTAAGCACTTTATTAAGGCGCATATTTGTGCTGGATTTTGTTATTGGTATCGGGGATACCGCTTGTTATATATAAATATATAACCAGTGATTCAGATCTTTTTTATATAAAATAATAAAAAAAACAACTGAAAACCACATATCATGTTATTTCTACTACACAATCATGCTCTACTTGTCTGCAAGCCACATAAAATCCCAGTGAAATACATTAATGCATGACATCATGATGAAGTATGAACAGGCCCAAAGTCACTGTTTAGACTGCACTGCTGTCTTTTGTTTACAGGTTTAAAAAAAATGCATCGGTTGTTACGTTTTCAACGTTGTCTGTCTTTTGGACCCACCTGCTCTGAAGGACGATGGTGTATTGATAAAGGCGGTCGAAGGTGCAGATCTTCAGGTCAATGCTGGGATGAATCACCCATACAGGGTTGCTGACAGCCACACCGCTGACATGGATGGGTATCTGTGTGAATAGGTCGTCAACAGAGACATACGTTTTCATCAATAATCATTTGAGATACTCTTCTAAATTCCCATGACATAACATCCATCGATAACATACTGGTTTTGTGTTCATGTCAGAGAATCTGATGTAGAAGTCCATTATGGTCTCTCCAGGAATGGTCGGCTTGAATACAATTTCCAGCTTGACACTTTGAAAGGGTCCAATCTCTCCTCCTCGTACCTAAAAAAAAGTACACAACACAGCAGGCAAAAAAAAAAGAAACATATGTTTTTTTCTTTTTTTTTTTACTAATTTCTGCAAAACATTTCCAAACAAATATAGGGATTCTTCATAAATCTCCTAATCCCATTTTTCACTTGAATTTCAACAAAGGCTAACATTAGCATAGCTTAATTTTGGTTTTAAATCTTAGTTCAGCTTTGTCCAAGCACCAGTGCGCGTGAGCTGGTTTAGTACACTGACATAGGTTTTAGCTCCCGTGTTCACAGATTAAAGCCCCAGATTGGAGCGTGTCACACATGTCTGAGCTACAGTTGGAGCCATGAGCCATCTGCAGTTTTGTCCCGGTGCCTATTTGTCACATGGGAACTATGTGTCGGAAAAGCTGTTGTCAACAAAACACTTAATTAAAACACATATTATTTGACTTATGGTAACTGATCGGCAATCACCTTTGGCTGTAATGTTAGTGTTTAATCTAACAGGACGCATATTAAAGAAAAAAAAATTATTAAATCCTCTTTGAAGTCCATGATGGTTTAAAAGAGGATAAGGAAGAGTTGCATGCAGGTGAAAGGCTAGGTACTCCTCCATGTAACGTCAGCACATTGAGAACAATAAAAACATAAAAGGCATAAGCTGCAGATGCAGCGAGTGACTCGATGTTTTAATGGATAATCCACAATTTAAGACGCAGCCTTTAACCATTCGATGTACACATATCTGTCAAAATGACAACAAAGCTGAAGGCAGGCAGGCGCATGCAACACAGTCACAAAAAGCACAGAGGGAGAGGTGATGCACCATTAGACCCACACTAGAAAGATGTAATGAACCCTGATTAGCTTCACAGCTTCGTCTGGCCACAAGGCATAAGCGGCATCATGGTTAGAACAAGAAAAGGAGCGTAGAGTCTTCAGTAGCACTGTAGACAAGAAAATCAATCTTTGCACGCAGAACAGATCATACGTCGTGAAGCAGATCAGCGGTTTAGACAAAAGAACTAAACAAACGCATCTGTAGCTAAGAAAAATGCTCAGGAAATCCATACTCGAGAGTGAGGGTAAATCTGTTTCTCGTGAGCTCATTGCTTCTCCTCTCCAATCACTACTGAAGAATCCACAGTGAAAACATATTCTTTGTTTAAAAATAACCTCACACAGCAGAATGAAATAAAAGTTTGAACGTTTCAGACTATGAGAAGTATTATTAACCCAAAGCAGTATAGAAACATCATTTACATCAGGTTGTACAACTCATGCTGATACAGGCACAGCACGTGTTTTAAAGGCATTCCCCCAAAATAATGTTTATAAAAGTTAGTTTTACATATTTTATTGCAATTAAAGTATGTGACACTATTCTGCACTTACATTTCCAAGTGTAATATCGCAGTAGTCCACGAAGGTCAGGTTTACATCAAAGGAAAGGTGAGGGTTTATGTCTGTATAAAATAAGAACACATTACAGAAGAACAGTGCAGGGTGATGATGTGTTGTGTTTTGGGGGAACAAACTGATCTACACATACAGACAAAGTCAACCAAGTAACTGTGATAGAACAAAAACACAGGCACAGGGCTGATCAGTACCTTCGGCTACTCAACGTGAAGATTTAACAAACTGAAAACATAAAGTTTAGTGCATTTGTATTTAAAGCAATGTTTTAATTTGACCAGCATGTTTCCACTGACTGGCAGCAATATTTACAGTTTGGTTAATAGGGTAATGATGATAAAGACTAGAAGCTCATGAGAAAAGATGAATAGTTACAGATATTAGTGGAAACATGCAAACGCTTGTGAGCAATTTTCTGAAACATTTGGCTGTAATGCTAGCAAAATGTTTTACACTGAATATTGAGAAGGGTTTAAGTAATTTCTAAACATTCAATAATTTATTAAAGTGTAACAGAGTAGATTTTTTTTTAGAGGTAGCAGCCCTAGAACATTGTCTTATTAAGTTATTATGCATTTTTTGGGACATGCATTGATATTCCCAACTAAAAGCATTTTTTTTTAAAGTAACTTTAAATCTAAATATGGTGGAAGTATGAATAATCTGAGGTTTAACTTTATATGTAATGATGCAAAAGTGTGCATCTTGTTAGGATTCCTGTTTGTTTTCAGAGAAACCATTGCAAATGATTTCTAATTTTTTCCCTTTAATGTGACAAATGACAATATATGTGACTTTTTCCTTTAATATATTCAGAGCGATGTAGAGCTGTTGTTTTAGTACTTTGTGAGGCGGAAGCTCAGCTGGGAACTGATGCATTGCATGAGCAAGTGTTAATGCTCTACGTTGCCTTAGGGGAGTCACGGATTTCTCAAATAATAATCAAAGCAACATTATGACACGGAATAAAATTATAACATGATATAAAGGTCAAAATAGCCCTCCTTTAAGTGTCAAAAACTCAGAATTTTAACAGAAGTGTGGATGTATATTACACATTAAACAGTTAGTATATACTGTAATACCACAGATAAATGAAGAAAATGTCACTAAAATGGCACTGCTTCCATGTTCTACGCTCAAAAAAAAAAACATGGCAAATTGTGAACTACTGACTTTCTGAAAATGTAATTAATTTCCTGTGATTGACCAACGGAGAAGAAAGAGAGAAGAAAGAGAGAAGAAAAAATGGAGATGCAGCAACACAACTGCCAAAGCCTGTAGAGCAGAAGACAAAACGCCCTGAATTGCTTATCCAAAGATTCAGCTGTGGAGAGTGCTGAGCGCAGCGATGAAGACTTTAGATGTGAGAGGACATAAAAGAGGAGATGCATCCTTGTCGCCAGCAGTGAGAGCAAGGTGAACCCTGCGCTTTTACCGAGTCCTCCTTTAGGTTTTTGTTCCCACAAAGACCAGATGTCCCAGCACTGATGAAGAGATTAAGCCTCTGCTCTCGTCCTTCATTCTAGAATCAGTTTTATGTAAACTCTCCAAGTGGAGCTTCACAAAACATTTTTCAGATACGACTAATCTGCGTAACGATTCCGAATTTAGACACAACAGTACGCTGAGCATACATGCTAATATGCTGCTAATGTTTGCCATCTGCTAAACCAAAACGGTGCCCATTTCAGAGACCTTCTACTCCTGCCAAACGCTTGGTGGTGCAAAATGAAAAGTCACATTTTCCAACTCAGCAGTGTCAGTCTGATTGAATGTATACTGCAACAAATATACTCCCTTGTAAAAAGTGTTCACACCTCTTGAATTTATTTATCCTAAATTTTACAACCTCAAACCTCAGAGTATTTTACAAGGATTTCATTTTATTTTTGAAATTAGTACCGAAGAATGAAGTTGACAAAAAATCCATTTGGAAGTCGAGTTTTGTATTCAGACCCATCACAAAATTATTGATCAGCGTTAACTTGTGTGTACTTTACTTTACTTGGTTTAGGTTCAGGCAAACTATGTACATTATTAAATTGAAATTATTAAATTATTTCATAAAGTTTATTAGTAGTCCTAAATGTTTGAAGCATTTTCATTCACTTTTGCTTTGCCAGTGTTGATATTCATTTCTATACTGACCAGCTCCAACATTAATAAACATAAGCAAATTAGCTTCTTTGTCATTTTTTTTAAATATTTTTTTGGAAGTATCGGATTTGGACTTAACATCGGCCGATACTTTTTTGCAAAAAAAAGAAAAAGTTAAAGTTTTGGTCTCTCTTCAAAACTGGTAGACCTACCCAACGGACGTGCAGCTTTAATTTAAGTGCACATGCCTGCTGCACTTTTGAGATTTCTAGTTGTAAGAACTTTGTGCAGGTTTAACCTGCTAATTTTCTCATTTTTTCAAATGTAGAAGTATCTACATGAAATATAACAAATTTGCGGCTGTGAAGTGATCAGGTATGGAGACATTAAAGTTTAAATACTTTTTCCTGGCACTCTGCAATTTATCTCCGAGCGGAATCTTTTACATATTTAATAAGATCCTCCATAAGTCTTGCTCTTGTTAAGCACTGCAGTATTTTTACCAGATTCTGTTGAAAGACTCTGCCGCTTTGCATGGACCTCCTCTAAACCCAGTGAATAAGAACTCCGGCGACTGGAATAAGTTATGTTTTCATTTTCCTACAAGTACAAAAATAAAAAAGACAAACATTTGCTCATTACTCATTCATTTTGTACATGAAGGATTACAATGTAACTTCCCACTTTAAGTTAGAATAATGCTGAACTATTTCAGTTCTTTTACACAATAATTCATTTTATTCTGACTTAATTTAAGCCAGAATAAATGTAGTACATAAAAGGGGAGAAAATTTTAGCAACTTGTGACACAAAAATCCGTGACCAGCTGTAATAAATCTTTCTCTGAGTTAGAAACCCTGACAAATATACTGCAAAAACACAAAATCTTACCTGGTAATTTTGGTGTAGTTTCTAGTGCAAATACACTTAGTACACTTGAAATATGACAAAAGTAACTCAAAACTAACTTTTTAGCACCACATAGAGGGTTATTTTAAGTCAATAATTCTTTAATATTGATGAAAAGTAATATTTCAGAGGCAGATTATTTCACTTATTAAATGGGAAAAATGTCTTTCTACAAGTGAAATAATTTCCCAGTGGGACGAGTACTTTTTAAAAAATCAATATTAAGAAATTATTCACTTAAAAAAAGCTCCCATATCTTACCGAAAAGTGACTTGTAAGTTAGGTTTGTCTGACTTCAAGTGTGCAATGATGTCTGCACTAGACACTAGGCCAAAAATACTTCATACGATTTTGTGTTTTTGCAGTGTAGAGCAACTTCTGAGTTTTATACTGATGGCTGACCGGATCTGTGCTGGTAAAATCCTGGGATGGCCTCCGGACATGCCTCCTTGCCGGAGAGAGATGCATGGAGGTGCCCACACTGAAGAAGCTGGCCAGCGCTCCGTTGTTGGTCAGGGTTATAGTCCGTGAAACTCTCTCGCCGACAACGTGCGAACCAAAGTCAATAGACTGGCAGTCAACCTCCGGCTAGAGAGAAAACATCCACAGATAAACACTGAATAGTCAGATGAGTTAATTGCCAGTTACTGACAAGCTGCCACCTCATGTTCACAAAGGTTTTGATGCATTAACAAATAAACCGATTAAAGAAGGTGAGCTTAATTAAACTGGTGTACCAACTTAGTCATTAAGTGCTGTTCCTATGAAACTAGATGAAATGAAAGCAGCGACTAATAGTTCAGTGTCCTCCTTTTTCATGTTCCTCTTCTGTTCCTTTGGACAGTGCCATGAAGTTTCACCTGTGAGTAAACATATCTCCTGTGTGTATCTTTACCATATGTGCTTGTTTTCTCCTGTGCCAGCTTCCACTCGGCTCCACTGTTCTCTCGAGCGTGTAGCCTTTTGGGTTTTTATGTTTTTTATGCTTTTTAGTTTTTATGCCCTCGAGATTTAGGCTTGTTTGGACTGAGCTGCCGTGTACCAAACCTGTGAAGTTATCACTCACGTTTTTTATGCCGTCTGTCTCCAAGCGTACAACTGAGACTTGCCTGTGTCGTTATTATTTTATGTAACAGACACATGTCTAAGCACTAGATGTACATGTGTGGTAGAATCAATAAAAATGGACAAAAAAGTTATTTCATTAAAAAAAAAAAAAAAAAAAAAGGAGAAATGAACCGAATCAGATTAGAAGGCTAATTCAACAACAGATAAAAGCATTCTTTTGGTTTTTAACGAGTCTACTCACGCTGCACTTCTTTATGGTGCATGTGACCGGCACAGAGAAGGGGCCAAAGGTTGATTCAAAATAAAATTCTCCCTCCAGGTCTTCATTAATCTGCAGAGATCAGACAACAAGTGAAATTGGCTTCTGACGTAGGAGGAAACAAACAGTGACAAAAAAAACTAACAAACTAAAAGAACAACAAGAAACAAAGCACTGAACAGAGTCAAACTCTCAACAAAATCCCCACCACCCCCCTTAATGTTTTGCTCAGGCTTTTGGGACAATATAGAATGACGATAAGATTGCTTAACTCAATTAGCTGACTGAAGGAAGAAGTGAAAGGGTCAGTTTATTGACAGGAAGTGTTTGTCATTGCTCTAAAGTTTATGTAAGTCCAGGACCACAAAAAAAACAGAAAAATTTATTCAATATAAGACTTGAGCAGAACCACTCATTGAACCTGGTGTTCAAAGATAGTAGACTAATTAGGCCCGAGCAGCAAAGCGCTGCGAAGGCCTATTGTAATTGTACTGTTTCTTTTTTTTTTTTCTCGGCGCAAATGAATTGGTTTTTTGGGGGTTTTATCGAATTCAAAAACTCACTAAACTTGGCGGACGCATACAGCCAGTTTGAAATTTACGTATGTTAAAGTTGTTGTAAAAATTGCGCAATAGATGGCTCTACAGCGCCATCTAGCAACTTTCAAAATACCCTCTGCTATGATCTTACTTCATCATAGAGACATGAAATTTGGTACACTTGTAGAGCTCCCCAAGATGCACAAAAAATACAATTAATGGCATAGTGCAAGTCAAACAGGAAGTCGGCCATTTTGAATTAAAGTTCCAATTTTGACCCCATTTTTGCCGTTTACAGCCTTCGCATTTGATCAAACTCTTCCTAGGGATTTTGATTGATAGGCTTCAAACTTGTCACCAAAACTCACAGAGGCACCAAACTTTCAGTGATTGATTATCATCAGGTGCCCTACAATACCCAATGGTCAAATGATTACATCACTTAAGCCATGCCCCCTGAGAACAGCTATATCTCCTTGCTACATCAGCCGATCTGCACCAGACTTTTTGTGCGCCGTCGGGGAGCACTGCCGAACGCATTGATGTGTAATTGCCTGGCGGACGGGCGCGGGAATTGTGCGAGAGCGTCTGCAGTGGCGGGTAGGTGGCGGTACTGCAACCCCCGCTATCGCCAATAGTCCGGAGCGGCGCTGAGCTGCGAGGGCCGCCTGACGCCGCTTGCGGCATTAATTTTCCTTTCTTGTTGTTTACAATAAAACTAAGATGTCCAAAAAGTAAATGGAAAACATTTAACTAAAAAATTTTATCAACAGTACAACTTTCGTCTAATAAAACAAACATAAGACCCATTTTGTGTTTCATATCACAGTTTTCTTTTCAGTAAAAACCGGGCTAGTTTGTTCATTTTATTAAATTTTGTCTGTTTACTTTTTTGGGGTAAAAATTTACGTATGAGCTTAAATTTGTAGTTCACATGTACGTTCAACCCAACAATATGGACCCACATGGCAAATGGTTTGGAACCACTTCTAAGACAGTGTTAAAGATAACACTGTTCTAACAACCAGAAGATAGTATTTTAGTACCAGACTACCAGTTTAAAAAACGATAAAAAAAAAAAAGGAAAGGCTAGAAACTAAAAGACCTTACAAAGCAACAACAGTCATTACTTTGCACTACTTTGAATAATTGCAAGCAGTGTGTCCCAGTATGCAGGTCATATTATGTTTTTCAGTCTCTTGGTGTCTGAATAAAGTGCTGACGGAACTTACCAGCGGATGAAATATAACCAGCATTTCACAAGACATCCCAGTAGATAAAGAACCAGGAGGCTGGAAGCTGAAACACAAATAAAAGATAGCATTTTAGACAACTTACCGAACAAGTAGTGTTCTCATTCTAAATATGAACTACAGTCATGGTAAAAAATTTTAAGTTCCAAGGTTTAAATGTTTAAAGGATTTCACTTTCACCTGGTTCAAAAATTGTTTTCTTCAAGAGTACAGAAACGCCAGAGAACCCCACTATGTTGTGATTTACTAAAAAAGGATAGAGTCAAAAGAACAAAAAGTCTATGACCCAGAAACCTACATAGTACAGCCTGGCAAATATGTAAAATAACAAAACTAAAAAAGGGTTTACTTACTATTCCCAAATTTGTAAAAGTGTGATTTATTATAGATGTTCGTTCACAGCACAGAAAATTTTGATGGGACCTGAGTCAACGTTTAATAAAAGCCAACATTCTGCGTATTTATATGTAAGAACGATCCAGTCAATTTCCAGACCTTAATCAAATCAAGAATCTGTGGCAAGACCTAATTGAAAATGACACTCTGTCTCACCTAACTTACTACTACTACTCTGCAGAAAAATGAGGAACCATTTTTAAAATCATAAATTATATACATTGCTTCGCATTAAAATTTATGCATCAAAGTTTTTGGTTGTAACGTGAGAAAACGTGAAAACATTTAGTGGGCACTAACACTTTGAAAAGCGTCTGTTCAAGTTAAATTTCCGTAAAATAAACGACCAGGCCCAATTTGGCAATCTGTAAAATCAACATACAGTCTGAATATATTTCTGTACTTACAGAAAAGTACAGAGAGCAAATGGACCAGTACAGTAAGTTTATTTTGGCCTCCCATTTGTAGTTGTTGGTTCAGTCCTCAGTTGGGGAACTTGGGGCGGATACAGAGTTTACTGCTGTGAAATGGAAACTCATGAAAGAATCCCACATGGTCAATAGGTGGTAAGTGGAAAATGTCCTATTGTACCTCATAAGCACTTCCCTTTTCATCTGCGGGTAAAAAAAAAAAAAAGAAAAAAAATCACCAGTGCTTTTGCTATTTTCTAACTTCAAGACAGGTGGCATGAAAAGACATGTGAAGAAAAATAGAGCAGTTCACTTGGGATTGAATGCTGAGTGAGGCAGTGTTTGAAAAAGCCTGCTACAGCCCTACATAAACTGCTGCGAATGAGGCCAGGGTGTCCGCTGCAGAGGACTGAAACCATGAGGCTGAAAAATGTGGTTTTATAGTATCAGTGGCAATTCTGTGTGTTGAATTGTACAGTTGTAGCAATACCCATTGGCTTCACCCACAGTAAATCAATAAGCAATCTACTCATAAGTCATAGTTAGAGACCCTCATACTCAGTCACAGCCACTTCTAAAACTAATCTACAAAAGCTTCAAAACTGTGTCTGATGTGTCTAAACATCTGACATAAAATGTTTTTCCAAAATACTCTCTACCTTACTTTAACTAAGATTTTTTTAGAGGGGAAAAAAAACAGCTGAAGAGCTAAAAGAGTAGCTTTTATATTTATTTCTTCCAACTCTAGAGATCCTTCATGTTGGTATTTAGGCCAAATATTACAATATTCATTTGATCAGAAATGACAATAAAACTACTCGACAGATTTTGCTGTTGAAATAAACATGACCCCAGAAGCAAAAGTTTAAACTCAAAATCCATCGTAAACAAGCGTACTGAAACAACCAACAGATCCAAGCGTCGAATGGTTTTCTGCTGTAAGAAAAATTAATCATAGCTCATTTCAAGTATTTGGGCATACAAAAGAAATAAACAAATCTTATCCATTTGCACATTTCAGAATGACACAAATAAGCCCTTGCATACAAATCGTATGCATTAACGAGGAGCGCACCATCTACAGTCAATGAGAACGTTTCAACACCTCATTAATTATTCAGTTCTTTACTAGGAAATGCTTACATATATAAACATCAAATCTTTGGGGAAAAAGTGACTTAAGTACATGTAAACAACCAAATTAACCCAATTTTACTCAATAAAAAAAGAAGACATTTATTTCGTAACTAAGAAAAAAGTTTGAACAATCTGCACCCAGCAGGTTATCTCCTTTGGCTGAAATAACTTCAGTGAAACGCTTTTAGAAACATAGACCAGTCCCTGAGGAAATTTAGTTTAGATCTTTCAATATTCCTTGGAGTATATTAAAATAACCTGGGTTAATGTTTTAAATTTGTGAAAGTATTTATTGCCAAGATATACAATAAAGTGCTAATGTTTGTATAATTTTCAAGTATTCTTAACTTGGACTAAATAAAATGCTTCAGCACTTCCTCTACAGGCTTATTTGTTACCTCACATCTGAGTTCAGGAACACACACAACCCAGATGGATGTTTTCCGCTCAGCCCCCCATTTCTAACACGTGCTAGGAAGAGTCACTAAACGCAGCATCTATACTGTGGCTTTTTACCAAATCTGGCAGAAACCAGGCTTTCCCAGTTTGTGTCTCAGTAGAGGAACGATGAAGTGGAGCCCACTCTAAAATGGGTGTTGGAGGGGAGGAAGCCATTTTTAGAAATTCAGGGGGCGTAGAGGAAACCATGGGCTGATGTGAAAAAGCCTGGTGTACTCCTCGTTCGTGTTGTTCTTTGTGGTCATCACGACTGATCTCAAAATTGTAGGTTTGAATGTGTGACTAACCGGGGTTTTACACACTAGTACACATGAATAATCAAAGGTAGGTTAAAACAAGATAATTACCTTGCCTGCAATTTTAACCAGTTCTGTTTTTACATATTTTACAATTAACAATCGTATTTCTGTGCTATTTATCATGTTCCTTGGCTTTGATGTTGTACTGGGTTTGGTTGTATGCTGCTTCCTGAAGTGATGTGTAAACATTATATTTCACCAGAGAATATTATTGCAGGAGAATCCATCTTGCCAGGCGCCAAGTTATGCCTTTGTGGCCACGGCAACGCTGTTTAAGAAACTTAGCAGTGAGAAAAAAGGCCCCTAAAGAGGAAAGTGTAAAATCTCAATAGTAAATAATTACGCTAGAAATCTGCTGTTTTTTTTTTTTTTTTTTAATTGATAGAAATAATGGTAAAGTGTCCTTAGAAAGTATTCACACCCCCACGTTCCCACATTTGCACCCACAAGCTTCAATGTATATTGTCGAAATAAAATGTAATTGACAAAGTAGAACAATGTCCAGAGGAAAAAGGTGAATGCTAAGAATGTAAAAAGTGTGGCAGATAACCTAATTTAAACAGTTGCTCTACTAAGGATTTGTCAGAGTTGGTGTGTGGGTCGCCTTTTTTTTTGCTAAAACACAACAAATTCTGCAGCATGTAAATGTTGTCAAAGTCAAGCTAGCATAATTGACCTACTTCCCTCTCCACTTTTTTATTAAAACTTTTTCCTGACCTTGTGCTAAGATTTAAGATTTAGCGTGTTATGGTGACACCAGAACAGCTACAACCAATGTTAGTCATTGTTGACAAACAGTTTTTTTGCCCTCCATCAGGAAGCCGGGATCTTTTGCGTGTGTTAGTTTCCAAATGTGGCCAGAAGTTCATGTCTGTTACGTGTGAGTAAGGAACGGAGAACTAGAAGGTGATATATACAGACAAGTGTCCCCACAACCGTGGTCCATAACAGTGTCGGTAGTTTCCAGCTGACCCTGCCATGGCCTAGAAGACTCTTCATCCAGTCAGGTAGAATGAGGAGAAAAGTCTCCACATCAAGCCATGAAAGACCTAATGGGAAAACGATTCTCAGAGAGTGACCTGGAGAACAATGCAGCTCTGCTTGGCCTGTGGGCTGCTGGCAGGCATCACAGAGAGGAGATGGAAGAAACATCGACTGACTCATTTATCGGGGCCTCATAAGAGGAGCTGTGCGCGTGATGATCCAAGCCAGCATCCTATGTGGGAGGACAAGCTTTGCGTTCACGCATATTCCTTCATTTTTTTTAAATGACAAATGGTGGCAGGGTTTCTATCTGCTGATGGAAGAGAGAGCGCCAATAATAAGTGTTAACAGATGATGCCCATTTTTCCACATGTGAGGCCATTATATCACAATTATGCTGCATTTTTAGAGCAAATTCAAGATTACCAACTCTATAGAGCTTTAGTAGCTAATAATAATAATGCAACACATGGAGCATGGTTGACTAAATATGATAAAAGTTATATGAGATGAGCAGTGTTTGTGTTTCTTTCATCCACTGTACATAAGAGGAACAGTAAGTTTCTCATCAGATTCAGTTTGTTTTAACTGCATTGGTAAACATTGTTGTTTTATTAACTTTCTTAAATTCAAAGTGACTCTTTTATGCCTATTTTAATGCACACAACCCAGTTCTAAAGTCGCTCCACTGGCTCCCTGTAGCTCAAAGAATAGACCTTAAAATACTGTTGTTAGTTTATAAATCACTAAACAGCTTAGCACCACAATAAAGATCTGCTGTTGTTGTATCAACCTTCTAGACCCCTCAGGTCTTCTGGTTCTGGTCTGCTCTGCATCCCCAGAACCAGAACCAGAAGAGGAGAAGCAGCATTCAGCTTCTATGCACCACAAATCTGGAACAAACTTCCAGAAAACTGTAAAACAGCTGAAACACTGAGTGCCTTTAAATCTCCACTAAAAATCCATCTGTTTAGAGTTGCATTTGAAACGTAATCAATTACGATTTTAACAGTGGCACTTGACATAATGTAATGTTTTTTGATTGTCGATTCTATGTTGCATGACTCTGTGTTTTTGTGTTTGTTATGATGTAAAGCACTTTGAAACGCCTTTCTGCTGAAATGTGTTATACAAATAAAATTTGATTTGATTTGATTTTAAAACAGACAGTTAAACAAAAAAAGACCATTTATATTCAACCAAACTTGAGTATGGACTCAAGCTAAGGGGAGCTTCCTAGTTAAACCAACTAAGAACAGGAAACAACAAGCTGCAATTTCAGACAAACTCTTTACTCTTTTGCTTACTTGACAGAGATGAAGTCCTTAAGCGCTGCAGAGATTCTGATGAACTTGCAAATACTAATAGAGTAGGAGATGTTTGTCAGGACAATTCTCTTCTTATACCTCTTCCCAACTTCAAAGTCCTAAAACAGACCGATTACATCAGTCAGCAGAAAATAAAAAGAAGTAAAATTCCACATTACATGATTAATTAACCACTCTTATACATAGTGTATATTTTTTGGGGTGGCACTTTTACTGAAGTTAGTACCTTAAAAAGGACGACTTCTGGCTTACTGGAGAATGGAGGCCGTTTCAACTCTTTTTCATGAATCCTTCTGGCAGTCTTATTTAACGTCCCGCTGTCCATCCTGGATTCAGCTTCCTTAACTTCTGACTTTGCAGAAGATAAGACAGGCTTCTGTGACCGCGAAGCAGAAGAAAAGCTATTGAAAACACATTCCACACCAGATGTCTACATAAATTGTAGAAAAAGACAAATAATCTCTTTTTGCAGTCTAACATTAAATGAGATTATGTATTTCAGGTCTTTGATTTTTCAGTCGTATTATTAAAAAAAATAATGCTCAAAATACAACAGCAGCTGTATATGGTGCTCATTCACAAAATATGACAAATAATTCAAATTACATCTAAAACTGTGGTTTGGTATCCTAGTATTTGGAATTTGGTTTTTTTCAAACTGCTGCAAACACTTTGTTACAAAGAGAACATCTAATCGCCATCCTCCTTCCCCACGATTCACCTCGTTAGCTTTGTTGTTTTGTTGTATTTGACTGCTGTGCTGGACTGTAGCCTTTAATGAGGGCATCAGTCTGATCTGTATGTTCGCAGGAGAGATCCCTTCCACTTGACTTGTCACATGCTCAGATCTCTGAGCTGAAACGCTGTGTTCGCTCTGAAGCCTCAAAGGAACCAACGCAATGGGAAGCGAAGCCTGTCGCCCTTCATTTCAACTGCTTTAGGAAGCTGAATAAGACAGTGAGCCAACTCACCTCTGTGGCAGTGAGCTAATTCAGAGACACTCCTCTTGTTGTTCTTTCTAAACTTTTGGTGATTGCTGAATATACATTTAATAGTTACTTTAAGGAGTTCTTAAAGTAACTCCTTAAAGTAAGTTAAGGAGTTCCACGAGATATTCTCTTGCAACCTACAGCTGAATTGATTTAAAAGTTTGAAAGGATGGTTTAAACGTGACTAGGGATTTTCTACAAATAACAACCCTGAATCTTTTTCATCTTTTGTTAAATGTTACAGTACATCCAATGCTGCACTGGGTATTTGCGTCTGGTACATAAATATTTAATATGTTCCTTTTTCCAATCCAGGAGCTCAGTAAAAATTTTAGTACTGTTTCTGTTGCCTAAAGAAGGGATCCCTAAAAATATTTATTATAATTACCACCTCAATTTATTATCAAGTTTTCAACAAAAAAACTAAATAAAAAAAAAGTTGACAGAATTTATAAAAAAGTGATGAAATAGAATTTTGACTCTTAAGAAATATTCATTTTATCCATCTGCTATACATGTTTGATCGAAGGATGGAGTTAACTTGTTCACTTCGTCTGTGACGAAAATCAGAAAATTTAATAGCTTGAGGTTAGAAATTTAATTTGGAATTTTTGAAAAGTTGACATTTCAAGTGCAAAAGCTAAATTTTTCATTCTATTTCTATTTTTCTGCTGTTTGAGTTTTCCTATCTCTTGTACATTTTGAATCTTTCTCATGAAGAGGTAATGTTATGTTTGGATACTTTTCTACAGTTTGGAGTCTGACTTATTATTTCTGTTCTACCATTCATTCCCTTTCATTCCCTCCATCACTGATCTTCTCCCTCAGCTGCCCTCAATCTGTTGTCTCCCCCATGTTACTGTTTCACAGTTACCAGTCTGTGTTTTGGGGATTCAATTGCATGCCCTGCACTTCTTATTTTAGATTTATATATATATCTTTGCCTGGGTGCTTGGGTACTACAATAACAGCATCTGTCAATTAACAGACATGCAACGTTGCGGATTAATATCTGCGCAAAACTTTAATAATTATGATCCGTAGTAGTGATGGAACCCCATAAAACTTTGTTTTGAAGGTAAAAACTGAAACTTATGTCTTTAGAAAATATAATCCTCCTGTATGTGGAAAGAACACGTACAGGAGGATTATATTCACCTACCTTGTTATCCCATGTCTGTGCTTTGTTTTAATTCTCGATGTTTGGGTCTACTGTATTCTTAGAAAAATAATAAAAATACATTTAAAAATAAGCTTTAGCATAATTTGAGTAATTAAATAACCATTGTGTTTGTTATTGTCATCATTTTAGATAGAGATTTACAAAAGTAAAATAGAAGTAGAAGCTGTTCCTAAATATAGCACCGAAGCAGGCCGGTGGATATTATTGTCACTTACGAATAGTGTGTGTGTCAGTCGAAATGTGTGCCATTATCACGAAGTGTGCTCTTGATGACACCAACTGTAGCAGGATATGACACGAGGTCAGCTGTAAATGTGCTGTTATATTTATCCATCTGTTTTTTTGACACACTGTGTCAACAGAAAAATGCCAAAACTCTAGCGTACAGAGTGCCTAAACTTTACAGGTATGTATTTTCGATCAAACTGGAGTCCTTCAGAGGAATGATTTTTTTGTAATGTGAACACACCTGAAATTTACTGATTAAGTTTGGTCTCCTGGGAGATGTCTATCCATGTGGACAAGCATTTCAGATACTTTAGCTGAGTTTCACACAGGCTTGTGCTACCTGACCTGACAGATCGTTTTATTCTATGTCTCTTCACCTGCCAGAAATAAGATTCACTGTAAGCATGAGGTGGGTCATATGATATTCCATCCTGATCCCAACACCTCAATAACACCTCTCCACCAAGCACTTGGAGCCTCTGCTGCTCCCTGCAGAATATTTACGTGGCTGCTGAATAGTACATGATTTATGGCTCTTTATATTTAGCAGTTCAGATGAATTTGCTTTAGGCTGAAAGGTTGTGTTGTTTTAGCGCACCTTGGATTCTTGCTCCCACAGCCCGGAAAATTCAGGCTCTGCGAGGAAGTCACTAGGGGTGCTGTAGTCGGTGTGTTTGTGAACATTTTCGTCCATTTCCTCCATTTCCATTTCGAACTTTTTGCCGTCAGAGGAGGTTGAAGAAGACCCGGGGATGGTACTGCACTCTCTCTTAAGCTGGGAAAATGTAAAGAAACACATTTGTGACCTCACATACAAACACCGTCGTGCCAAGGTTCCATAATACCCCTTGGACTTTTTCACATTTTGTCACGTAACAACTAATTTATTGTATTGCGCTCCAATTTTAAGTGTTAAACCAACCCGTTGCTATGGCTTTATGTTTAGAATCGCTGTCCTGCTGGAAGGCGAGCCTTCACACCAGTGTAAAGTCTTTTGTGACATCAAAAACTGAGCTTACACAGCATGACACTTTCAGTAGATGTATTTAGCTCCAGCTCAAATTGTGCGACTACATTGCAGGGTTCAATAATTCACAGCTCACAAATGATAACTTCTCACACATTAGGTGTGTACTCTTGAAGTAAGAACCACAAAGAAAAAGAAAATTTAGCAAATAAGGAAATGCTCGCCTGAGAATGAGAGGATCCTCCACAAAATCAAATGACTCCCAATCCTTACCATTCTGTGTAGTAAAAACATTCTTTTTGACTTCCACTTCCGTGTTGGCGTATGCACAGTGTGAGAGGTCCAGAGTTTGTTTAAAGCGGACTAAACAGGGCTGATGTGAACGCACCCCTAAACTATCTTTCATCAACCAAAACAGCTGTATCTGTACTGAGGCAGAGTGTATTTAGAAACTAGGCATTTGAGTTTCTAAAGGCATCTTCTAAGGGCATCTGAGTAAACATAGCAAAATGCAAATGCACACCAAACTTATCAGACTATTTGTTATTGTTAAAAAGATCTTCTTTCCTTCTGTTAGTCACTATTTTCTGCTGTCAATCATATAAAATCCCAGGAAAAAGTATTGAACTTCGGTAGTTATTAAATGCCAAAATGTGAAAAACATCAAGGTGTGTTAATACTTAATGGGACACAATAGCATCATAGATGCTGAGACCTTCTCACCGACATTGGTGATGGAGGGGCTGATGGAGGTTTCGGCTCCAGGTGAGACAGGAGCACCTCTCTTCCTTGCCTCAAAGATGAGAACTTGTCATGAGATGAGAGATTGGGAGGTGGTGCCTTGCTCTTGCTCTTTAGCAGCTGTTCCTCCTGACGAATTTTTGCAACAATCTCCAGTCTCTTTGACTTCTGGCTCTCTTCGAATTCCCTTAGAGGTGTAAATCAACAACACTGCATTATGCTGAAATGGGGTCATGTATTCCTCAGCACACAGAGAGAAAACACCCACACGTTGCAGCACAGAGTGGGAGTAGAGGACATACATGTAGCTGAGGAAAGAAGAGGAGAGAAGAGGACATACTGTTGTTTTTGTTTTGTCTCCTCTAGCTGTCTCTTCTGGTACACATGTTTGAAACCGTGGAAGCCTTGAGCCTCCAGGGACGCTTTTAGCTGTCTTTCGTCTTGCTCTTTCTTCAGGACTTTTTTTTTGGCTCTTTTTTGCTGAACACGTAAACTCTCCTAAAGTAACAGAGCTAAATTAGGAATGATGTACTTGACAGAAGCATAATTATCTTTAATTGGTGAATACGTACATCAGGGGAAGTATGCGTTATTTATACAGAATGCATACCATATGCATGCATAATAATAAAAAAAACACATTTGATTAAAACAGAAAAAATTCAATTTTGTTGTTGCCTTTAATAACTCTAAAATTACAATGTATAAATAGGCCTGTGCCACATAAGGCATCTGCAAAACAGAAAATCTGAAACAAAAAATAAAGCACTTAAGTTGTGTTCTGCTGCTTACTTGATTGGCTGCTATGTTAGACTTTAGCGATTCAACAGCCTGTATCCTCCTTTCGATAAACTCCCTGTTCTGCTGCTCCTTCTCCGCCACTTGCTGATGCAACCTAGAAATAAAATGCACACAAACAGCGGCATGTAGAGAAAACAAGAGTGCGTTTGCTGTTCGGCAGAGGAGCAAACTCCACACGCAGCACAAAGCCTTAGACCTGAGATGTGATTTGACAAAGCAATCTGTCCTTTATTTTTAATTCTTGTGACTGTGTTTTGGTGACGTAGGTTCTTGCACACAGAAAAGATGTGAATTTTAACACTTTAAATAAACACTCTAATTTTTATCACATTTGCCCTATAATGAGTGTACTGTAACTGTCAAAAATGTTGCTTAGCATTCCTAATTAAAGAGCTGATGCAAACAAAGCAGGGAAGAGCTACAAAGAAAGATAAGCAAAGCTTATTCATACAGTAGCAACACCGTGTCTGCTTATGAGTTTGTGGTAAATTTTTACTTGACCAGTGGCGGTTGTTGTAAAAATCCTATGCTCCTTGCAAACTAATGTCAACATACCACAATTGGGTCCAGGGTTTGACCCATCTATATTTTGCATTTTCTGTCAGTGAGATAGTCTGACACCAAAAGAAAACATTGAAAAATCTCCTTTTATGGATTCCATAAATACAGTACAGTTTTCATAAATCTAAACTTGCGTCGTAAATAATTCTGTTCAACGTTGAATTATCCAGTTTTATTTATTTTAGCAGTCTAAGTATTTCAGATTTTAAACTAGAGATGATTAAATGTAGTTAAGACTCTTCAAAAACAGCTAAATAACTCTTTAGTACCGAGTGGCAACATGAAAATTAGATGCCAGTTGAGTCATTGCTCAATGACTCATCTCATTTCTTACCGTACACACAGAAAGGGCCTGTTTCCCATTGATTATATATACAAATACTCAATAAAAATCTTGAACGGGGCACAAGTGACAGATTGGCTTTATTTTTCAAAGTGGACAGAAGCCATGATGCCCATATTATGAATTAGTGCCAGATTTTGATCCCTTTCGTTCTCATCTACAACACTGGTGTCTGAATCAAAGCACTTACATATGTCCTGTCTATTTTCCGTTTAATACACTGACGCTGCCCCAGTGAACAATCAATAGGACAGACCGACTCTCCCAATAGTCTTCAGAGACAGTGACTATCCTGTTGCGGTGTGACTCTGTTCACGGTTTATTGGGGATTACCTTTTACTGCTCTGCCTCAAGTACTTGGCAGCTATCTTTCGGTTTGCTTGAAACTCTTCAGTCTTCCTTTGACATTCGATCTCCTCCTCCTTCAGCTTGGCTCCCCGTTCACTATCAGAACACAAACAAGATTTCAAAACATTAAGGAAATGTGTTTTCCTTACTCCTATATAATTGGAAAAAAAAAAGGGTTTGATCAATTAAGAAAGGAAGATCAGGAAATGATAACGTATGTATTCTGTTTCAGTGTGATGAACGACGCAAGCTGTCGTTGGCCCTACTCCATGAAAAGCTTCATGCTGCGTTGACGGTTCTGGCTGAGTTTCCTCTCCTGCTCCAACCTTGTTACAGCCTTCTGTGCTTTAAGCACCTGGAAGAGCTGCTCTTCTTCCTCCACCTCTTGGCGGAGTACGGAGACGTTGCCAAGTGCCACCTCCATCTCATTCAGCTCCATCCTTAGGAGAGGAGAAATTTGGAAGTAAGCAGAACAAAATGTTCCGACATCTTGCTAATGAGGGATTTAATCTAGTTTTTAACATGGGACTGCAGATAGAAGTCTGCAAGGGTTTATCAAACATTAAACCTGAAAAATAATTTTGCAATGTTTGGAAATAAAATCCAACTTCATTTTATCTATAACTTAGCAATAATAATATAAGAAACTCTCGACGGTAAAGTCTTTCTCTTGGTTGCGAAGGTATTCCTCGTATTGGCTGTCTCACTCTTTTTTGTTTACTTCCTCAAAGCAGAGGCAGTGATCAAATCAGAGCTAATGAGAGAACTGCCCTTTTCAAGCAGTCAGAGTGCCTGTCAAACCATGTTGGAACAAACAAACAGCCTTCAATGTTGAACCCACTTTTGTTGCCTCAGTTCGGAGTGGATTTGGCCTTCCAGCTCTTCTTCATTCTGCAGGTTTTGACACAACAACTTATGCTGGGTTCTCAGTCGAAACACCGCCACACTGTTAAATAAGAACAGGAATGAGTGGAAAGGGAGAAATTGCTTGGGTCACCAGTTTGTCCTTATAAAGTACAGAATAGTGGTGGGTGCTATGGACTAGAATAGTGCCACAATAGTTGTGGCACTATTGTGATAATGATAAAAAATTATGAAAAAAAAAATGCTATCTATAACTTTTTTTTAGATGACTGTATGGCTGAGACTGCATGGCACAGCATTCACAGCCTCACAGACACAAATACTGTTCTATTTGAAATAGGCTTCTTCAGGATGTTACTTACTTAAAGAACTGCAGCAAATGCCCAACCCTAGTGCAGATGATTTCATTTATTTTATATTCACCTGTTGTCATTTGCCTTCTGCTGCTCTATTTCCCACTCCAGTTGGTCCTTCTGCTCCAAGCAGCTTTCTATATTATGGCGGCACATTTTCAGCTTTTCTCTAAAGCAAAAAAAAAGTTAAAAAATGAAAAGCTACACTGGTGAATTATTATTATTATTTTTTTTCTTACATCTTGACATGTTAAATCCACAAGCTTGAATATACACAAACTTTATTATTTCTATATTGAAATGTGGTAAAATGTGCAACGGTTGAATTCTAGAAGAAACAAACGAATTTAGTCAGTATATTCTGCAAGTTGTTGAGACATTTATTTTGATTGGTGTAAAATGCTGAAATTATTATTCCTTTTCTTCAGGGGGGGAAAAAAGGCTACATTCTGTGACTGATGGAAAACGGTCTTATTAGAGGAAACCGATGCAGACTGTAACATAACAGATGCAGACCGTTTGAAAGCCAGCTGTGCTTATGTTCCATTAAACTGATGGTTAGTCAGAGAGCACTAAAGCTCCACACTGACCACTGCTGCTTTGTGCTGAATGATGATGACTGACATTTTTATGGAGACTGCATCACAGTTCATCAGGTGCTTAATGGCTTGCCGTGGAGACAAATAAAAACAGGGAAGAAAAGTGAAGGGAGAGGTCATTACTAGAAATGTTCGCTCTCTGGCAGGAATGATTTCCCGCAAATTGCTGAATCAATTGGTACAGAAATGATTTCCCCCATGCGACAAGGGCAACAGAGCGAAGATTATGGAAAACAGGAAAAACAAAACAAAACAAAGGAAACAATCTGTACAAAGCCTTAAACCTCAACACAAACCATTTGAGCTAATGAGACCGGCGTGGATGTGCATGTGGAGGTGTTTGCCGATTCCAGAGAGGCACATGCAATTTGATCTGGGTTAAACAGGGAAGTTAGCTCTAGAGGTCGATGAGTGCCAGGTCCAGACCTGGCTTTCTGCACGTCATGCTCCTTCTGTCGATGAAACGAGTCCAGCTGGTCCAGGTTTCGTCTCAGCTTGAACATCCGTGCTGTCTCGGCAAAACTCCTCTGCTTGCTATTGTCGGCCTCAGGTGCAAGGTTGCCGGCGCCATCGCCTTCACACTTGCCGTCGCCCTCGCCCTCGCTCTCACTTGGGAACGATGAAGAAGGACACGTGGGGAAAATGAATGCATATTTAATGTACATCCTAAATGTGCTCTATATAAATATAAGAATTTACCGTGCTGGCCACAGTTTCTGGTACAACTGTGACCTGGTATGCTGCAACTACAGAATCTCACAATGAAAACTGTTAAATAATCCAAGCTTTAATTAAGCAGATTAATCAAATGGGGTGGGGGGAACATCTAATCTGATGAAATTATACATTTTAGCTAAATTAACTGTACGTACAACATTTACCAGGGTGGAGTATTCCGATAAGGAGATCTTAGACCAGTTGACTGGCAGGGGCAACAAAGATCCACCACAAAACTTTACAGCAGGCATGAGGTGCTGTTCCACATATTCGTCCTTGGTTTCATGCCAAATTCTAGCACAGAGTTCCAGTTAAATTTCCAACTCCGTGTTTACATTAGTGATTGCTTCTTTTCTGGCAGAACTCCACAAAGAATAGCTTGGCATGTGGATAGCATTTAATGATTGTAAGGGAGACTTTGTGATCTGCAGATTTGAATTCTTGGTTGGCATTATTATGTATTTTCCAAGCACACAGTGCCATTTTATAGCACAATCGAGAAACGGTTAATTTGAGTTGCTGTAAGAATGCTATTTATATGTAATATGACTTAAAAGAAATTTGATTTCGCAATTTAATGCCTTGAAATTAGACCTTTGTTTCTTTAAGAACTCCTGTTCGTTCTGAAACTCCGCCTTCAGGAAGTCATCACATGTCGCTCCTCTAAAGACCCTATAGCAACATTTTTACCAAGGTTGCACCGAGAAGTAGCTCCTATAGTGAGCTCAGCAGATGCGCAGTTGTTTGCTGATTGCTGCTGGCTAGTCTGAGGGAGCTGAGCGGGGAGCCACGGCGGGAGAGCTGCTCTGTGAGGCGGAAGCTCGGAAACTGCAGCTCCAAGAGGGAGCTGCGCCTCGAAGGCAAAGCTTGGTCCATTTTCCACTGCTGAATGGTTGCCACGGGAGATTAAAGGACTTTCCAAACATGCTTGAAACAATCAAGGCAACACTCCAGTTATGTTTATGGTGGCAGAATCACATAACATGATGTTAATCTAAAAAAAAAAAGTTGATTCTACCTAACACTGCCCCTTTAAGAATCAAATCTCTACCAGTAAGCATCGGATACTTTTTATTCCCTTTCCATTCTGCTCACATGGCTGCACAATTAATATGAGACCTTATACAGACTAATAGCCACAGGGTAAAGGAAACTGCCCTCAGTGTCTTGTTATATTTCTGTTACAAGGACACAATACATAATAGTCAGTAACCGAGATCCTAGAAATGCTTATCAAACAGTAAAAATAAATACATAATATTCACAGCAAATATATTGGGAGTGGTACCATTATCCCATAATGTAACTAAGCCACCTGTGGTTTTGATAAGAACTAAATAAGCCCAAATTAAAGATTGGATTGTTCTTCACAGTGAGATTAGGCTACTGCAATAAAAGAGGGATTTGTTGTTGTTTTTTTTGGTTTGTTTGTTTTTTTATAGCTCTTTAACAGGCAGTGCCAGTAATTTTGTCTGGCACTGCATTTACTGCAGTTATTCTTGGAGAGTCTGGTTGCACCCTAAGCATACGATGTAGAAAATAGAATTTGTCAGAGCTTGATAAAGTAGGTAATAAAGTGTTTGATGTCAAACAGTTCCATACTGGGACAACTAAAACAGACAGAAGTGGCAAGGTACAGAACTGGGTAAATATGAGTAAATCAATGAATAATAGAAATACTTACTCAGATAATTCCTGCAACCAGTCCAAATCAGGAAGAGGGCCTGGCTCTTCATGGAAATATACATCCTCCGCCTCCTCATCCTCTTCCTCCTCTGATTTTGAAGACATTAAAAAAAAAAAAAGTCTTTGACATATTCTTTCTCTCATTATTGTGACATTTAGCAAGCAGAAATATTTTTTGCAGTAAATCCGACTAAATCTGACCTAAAACTAGACAAGTTTGGCCTGATTTAACGTCAGACGGGTAGGGGAAAAAATTGTCATTGTATTCTGCGTACGCACTGTTTTTCATATAGCAATAGCCTGAAGCTATAAGCTGCTTCTTACCCTCTGTTTCATCAAAACTGCGAAGGAGCACATCGAAGAGTCCAGACTTCAGAGACCCACCTTCAGCTGAGCACTCGAACTCCTCAAAGTCCATGAAGCTTTGGCTGTGGATAAAACAGTCAAACCTATCGCACTGACGACATTGTGGCTTTCAATAAGCAATTAAAATAAGCCACATTATTATTTTTATTATTGTTATTATTTTAAAACAACCGTAGCTCCAAAGTTCACAGAAACAAAGAATACCCAAACAGACGGTGAGTGGTTTAACCTGATAGGTGCTGCTAACTCGGAATGCTAGAAAGCTGAAAAACAAACAAACAAACAAACTAGTGTAGCACATGGCTATTTTAAGATGACTCACGTAACAATCACATCAACAACTAGCAAAAATATGAAACGAAATACCTGTCTTAGTGAGGCTTTTCCTCACTGTTTCACCAAACAACCTTTTCTGAAGCAAGTTTTATCCTCGCTTACTCTCACTGTTTCCAAGGAGACGAGACGCAAGGGGGCGGGGCTTAACCCTGAAGTTTAACTGAAAAAAAAAACCCAACCCTGTCATTTTCGCTCATGAAATTGAACCCCCACTGAGCGGACGATGCTGGCGTCTGATGTTGTTTCCGTGTGAAGCGTACTTATCGACAGAGAGAGTTTTGGTTAGCACATGTTTTTTTTTTTTTTTTTTTTTTTCATGCTTGCTGTAAACACACAAAATTATAATCCCAGTTGACTCAGAACGAGAGATAAATCCGTTTGTCCTGCAGTGTTTTTGTCACGCACAAGAGTGGATGGGTTCCCACTAGATGCCTACAGTGGTGGTTGACAACTCTTTTACTAGCAATGCAGATTTTATTATTGTTGCAAAGGTAAATTCGGTTGACTGACTGCAAAAAATATTGTACGTTTGTACATTTTTCTCCCATTTCTTCCGCCAACTCTTTTGTAAATACAACTCTAAAGAAGGAGCCGACTGTAAAGTCATTTTATTCCTGCGTTCAGTTCAGTTCTAAAGAATGAATTAGTAGTAATCAGATTGTTTACTTTGAAGCAATGCAAAGGGAGGATAAACGACAACATTGATTGAAAATATTTATTGATTTCTGAACTCTTCTGCAGTTAAAAATATTGTATTTAAAATACATATTTTCTTTGTGTTTCTTGTGACATTTTTCATGTCTGCAAGAAAATGATCAAAACAAACTTTTTTTTTATTTAAAAAATAGGAGCGATATACGTAATTTATGAAACAAACGAAAAAGGTTTGATTTATAATTTTTCTCTGGACTTAATAAAATGTTGTTGAATTTGAAACTACAAACATTTATACTAGTCTTTTCGTTTTTTTCAGAGCTGTAATCAAGCTACATTGTTGTATTTTTGTCTTTGTATATTCTGCTCTCGCTTGCTGTTTTTATCTAAAGAAAAAAAAAAAAAAAGGTCCATCCCAGAGTCCCAGTGGATATTCCAGGATGTGCGAAAGAATTTGAATCACCAGTCCTGTTTTTTTTTTTTTTTTTTTTTTTTCTCTCATGGAGAAACAGCAGAAACCGAGGCGGGTGCTTTCTGCATTTCACACAGAACAACTCTCACCACATGAAAAAGGAAACATTTCATGAATAAAATGCAAAAGGCATTTAGACAGAAAGTCAGATATAAGCAGTGGACATTAAAAACGCACGCACACCCATTTTAAAATGCCAGATTTTTACAGTGCACAATATGGGAGCAAGACAGTTATTCTCTCAGCCTTTCCCAATATTACCGTGAAAATGTATTATTCACCAGACAAACTTGTCTGATACAAAACCCCCCCAAAAAGCTACAATTACTTGGTTCCCTAATTGTACACAGCTTCTAACTTTCAATTTGTTGAACATTTGATTTAGCAGGCTCAGTTGACCTGGTGGCTTTTGTTTTAACATTGTGTCCGGTTCCTTAAGCCATATTTACAAGTACTTTACAAAGCATCAACATAATCCTGTTATCGGTGAGGAGAAAGGGACAAAGAAGTATACTTTATGGGATAATGGTGACCTCAACAGTGATGTTGCTGTACTGCCTGTACTGTATTATATAGTCTAGACTAAGGAGAAGGAATGAAAGACAGAAGCCATTTTCTTCTAAAAAAAAAAAAAAGGCAGGCTAAGCTCTGCCACAGTCTTGAATGTTTTATGATCTACTACTACTACTTCCTAGTAGTTTACTGAAAATAGCTACGAGGAAGTTGAAAATGAATAAGGATTTATTTATTTTTATTTTTTTAGCCTCACAATGAGTTTAATCCAAATATTCAAGTCAACCAAACCGTGGCTTTAACAGAAGAAAGCAAATGCCTCTTTTTCTTTTTGTGCAAGGTAGAGTAGAGTAAATATTATTGAGTCATGATGTGTGACACTGAGCAAATGTGAAACAATAGCAATGCAGTGAAAGCATGGCTTCATAAAGAAAATAGTGAAAACATATGTGTGACATGTAATGTTAGTTTGAGGAAGAAGGCATGTTATTGATATCTACTTTTTGGAAATTTTAACTTCCGAAGGTTTAAGCTAAATCGCAATCAGTTTCCTGTCACCATGTCAAAGTTCCAAAAGAACTGAAATCGTCTAAGGTTCTGTGGAAGGATAAAATGTAACGCAGTTCCGAACGAGGCAATTAACCTGCTCTCCCTGTTCTCAGCAGCAATTAGAGGGGTCAATCTCCATTAACCACAAAGGTATGGAAGGAATAGAAAACTTGTTCATGGCATAGATGATACCTAAGATATATCTTCTGGTCCATGTGAGACCCCTTGTGAAATGCTGCCCTGGGTGACTGCCACTGTGGGATCATTTCCAAAAAATACCACAAAGCTATTCTTCTCTAACTTTTCAAAACAGCTGTGTGTTTACATTGTGGCTCACTTCAGGAAGATAGAATATGGCCGAAAGTTTGCAAAAAACATACAGCGCATTGGATTTATCCAGCGTGCTCCATTTGGATCATTTGTGTAGGCACGCTTCCCTCTAGCATTTATTGTTGCTAGTTTGCAAGTGTTTTTTTTTTTGTTTGTTTTTAAAATAAATACACATCACATTCCACTTTTAACATTTAAAATTGCTTTTCTTTTCTTTTTTTGCTGGGTGAAGAGAGAGATGTGGGTGTTTTTCTTTTTTTTACTGTACTGACATCTAATCTTTGATCACTTCCTGTGAGATTACCACAAATCTGGTAAAACTGGGGTCTTTGATCAGTGTTTTAATACTGTCTGTCATGACTGATGTTTTCTGTGGAGCTGAATTACATAACACCCAGGAATCACGCAACAGATATAAAAACGGCCACAGAAAGGTTATGCTCCAGACCTATCTGTGGTGCGGAGCATAGATAGGCCTGGAAAGCAGTTGTCCTGATTTATCAAAAGTAACTTTAAGTTATTTTTGGCTTAAAGGGGTCCAGCAAGAAACTGTACATTTTCTACATCAATGCTGAGAGACAAAGTATAAGAGATATACTTAGAGAATGTTCTCACAGAATTTCTTCAGTGAGAACATTTTCTAAACATCGGCAAAAGCTTTAATGACATAAAATATTAAAATTATCTCTCTTTTTTCCCTTATGGTGAGGGATCTGTGATCCTGAGAGCCAGTTGCCTTTGTTAGCCTTTGTTAAATTGCTTTGCATCATTGATTGAGGCTTTGATTTCACTGGTTCTCAGAGGGTCTTTTGGCAAAACACGAACCACAACGGAAATATTGACGTTGGATTCACTTCCGTACAAAAGTAAATGCTCAATTTAAAAGTTGATCGCTATTATTATTATTATTATTATTATTATTATTATTATTATTATTATTATTATTATTATTATTACTGTTAATTCATTTTAAGGCTTTTAAAGGGTCTTTATTTAGTAGAATTCACATCATGGAGGACCATATTGTGACCTGCCGTACTTGCGCCCACGGATTGCCTGTGATGTTTAGCGGCCAAGCAAGGAAGGATCGACAGATTAGTTTCCCACTGCATCTCTCTCTCTCTCTCTCTCTCTCTCTCTCTCTCTCTCTCTCTCTCTCCCTCTCTCTCTCTATTCCTCCCTCTCTCTCTGCTCTCTGGATGACAGGCGGCAGCAGCGGTGGATCGGCTCGTTAGTGCGCTCGGACCGAGAGATTTCTTAGCTATTTCTCTTGTGCGCTCTGCTTTGGTGAACTCGGGGGAGATCAGGTGGGGATTCCAGGATGGGGTCCAACCCACCACGACCACCATCACCATCGTCATCATCAACGGCTCTAGACTTTACTTTATTCTCCGCTGCGCCGGATAACGAGGAGAGCGCACTGAAATAAAAAACAACGTTTCGATTAAAACTCATCGGCTTCCGACAAGGGAAACTTTCTTTTAAATAGATTTGGGTTTATTCTAAGGGGGTTTGGAATGGAGGTCCAAACTTTCCTGCTGTCCGGTCTTGCTGTGCTCTTCTTCGGAGGGGATATGTTCACCAGGTGAGACTGTTCTTGCCTTTCTTGCAGGTGTTCTGCTCTTGTTTGCAACCGAGAGCGCTCAAGCATTTTTTCATAATAACAGGTTGAGATTAGGTATGAACTAATATAAAACTACTTGTCAAACTGTGGCAGAATAGAGCACATAGATACATTACATCCAGATGGTTTTGATAAAAAAAAAATCCCTTGTAGTGCGTCATATATTAATATTTTAAGGAATTAAACAAATACATCCTTTGCTTAACTTAAAATTCCCATGATAATATCTGTTTATTTTCTGCTTTGCCTTTGGCACGGCAATCTATTGTGATATTTACATAATGCATTTGTTTTTCCTTTTTAAATGGTGGTAAGTAGCAGGTGAGTGGGTGGTGTCTGTGTGCAGCAGGTAATAGCAGCACCAGGCTCCCAGGCCTGTTCAGGAGAGGTACATTATGTCAGATAGAGATGCAAGGGGATTAAGGGAGGCCTCCCTGTCCAGGCACTCCTCAGTAGGGCAACATTGGAATGCTCATGTTTTAGGAGTTAAGGGGACAAAAAGGGATGATGTTTTGAAATAAAAATCAGGACTAGCCGATTAAATGATCATTTTAAGTTGAAACTGTAAAGCGTAAGCTGCTGTCAACTGAATCCGTTGCTGGTTTTCACTAAATTAAATCACTTTCAGAAATTGATGTTCTCCTAATCTGTGTATCTAAGCAAAATCTGGTGTTTTTGTCCTTTTAAAAATGCACCTTTAGAAGAATATTCTCCACTCTTCAACCCATGATATTATCCCTAATCTCTCCCGATAAAAGCAAACATCCTCTGAGTCCTCCCGCACTGTGCTTCTGGGTGCCTCCAGTGCAAAAAGGACAAACGGTGACTCCATACTTTAGCTGTGGGTGAGATTTGGGGCAAATCTCTGCTGTTTTCTCTTCTGGCTCCTCCACCAGCAGAGGGAGTAACCACTGCTGTAATTGGATTTTCCTGCCTCCAGTCACCACTGCTGTTGTTGTTATTTAGCTCTTGATACAATGCAGCGTTGCCTTTTTTTTCTAGGCACCTCATTATGTGTCAGCTTTCTCCCTCTCTCTCCCTCTCCTTCTCTCTCTCTTGCACACATACACACACACACGCGCGCACGCACACCTACACGTTTACACATATCGCTGTTCTGCTTTTTGTAGATGAAAGTAGCTTTGTTTCCCTGCACCCTCTCCGTCTCCCTCGGACCAGAATTACTCAGATTCTCCTTTTAGCTCCTCGTTTATCCGTTTCACTATTTGTTGCTTAGCTAAGTTATTCCTAACCACCTTTGGTGTTGCATGAGTTTCACAGCTTTTTTCTCTCCAGCTGAGGTGTCTCTTATGCTTTGCTGTAATGAACACTACCTTCACCTTGCAAAAACATTCCTAGATTCCATTTTGACACATTACATCCAGATATTTTATGTGTCATTGAGATTTATTTAACACAAAGTAGCACACAATTATGACATTGAAGGGAAAATGACTCTGGGTTTTGAAAGTGTTTAACAAATAAAACAACTGAAAAGGGTGATGTGTATTCATTGTCACCCCCCCTTCACTATGATACCCTTAAATAAAACCAGCTCCAACCAATTTGCCTTTGAAAGTACTATGATTTGGAATGTAATCCCAATACAAATATCCTGTGAAGTCCTCAGATGAGTGTTGGAAAACATACAGGATAAAGTTGTGGAGATGTCTAAAACAGAGTTAGATTATAAAAAATACTGTAGGTTTTGAATATTTGACAACTGACAATGATTAACAGCAGACCTACCAAGACGTGACCATCCCCTTTATTTGACAGGCAAAGTAAGGCTTCATCAGAGAAGCAGCCAAAAAGCTCATAGTAACTCTAGAGGAGTTGCTCTAGGAGTTTCTGTTGAAAGAACACAATATGAGGCACAGCAACCATCAGGAAGAAGGTGATCTGGTCAAGTAAACTCAAAATGAAAGGTTTTAGCTGATGCAACTTGCTATGTGCAGAAGCAAACCAACACTGTGTCCTGTCCTGACACAATCTTGTCAATGGAACATGGTGGTGGCAGCTTCATGCCCTGGGGCATGTAACAGGACAGCTGGTCATAGTTGATGGGAAAATGAATGAGGCTAAATATTGAACAATCCTGAATGCAAAGCCTATTAGAAAACATGGGTCTGTGGCAGAGCCTAACATACACCCAGATCTAGTATTGATTAGTAAAGATTTGAGCCTATTGATGTACTTGAATGGCCCAGTCAAAGTCCATACCTAAATCTATTTTGGAATCTGTGACAAGGCTTAGAAAAAAAAAAAAAGAAATCAATGTTCAGTCATCAAATCTGACTGAGGTGGAAATATTTTGCAGGGAAAATCATCTAAATTTTGAGTCTCTTGAAAGCTGAAAAAGTAATGTGATAGCAATGATAGAGAGCATTTTATCTAACATGAGCCTTTTAGCTAATTTCAACATAAAAATATTAATGAAAAACTGATAGACTGCGTGGGCAATCATGTTATTGCATAGCATAAACTGCTATGATGTGGATAGCAGTTTAGCTAATATGCTACAGAAAGCTAAAATTGAGTCAACATGCTTCTAATAGTCTACATACTATCCTTAGTATTTTTGCTAGCTTTAGCTTTGAAGCCAATTTTACCTCAATGAAGCAAGATGCCATCACCATGTGGCTAATTTTTAATTAGCCACTTAGGGTAGCTAATTATTTTGCTAACAAATTCCATAGGAATCCCAGCTTCAGCACAGAGATACACACAAGCTGAGAATCCAGAGAACAGTTTGAAAACAGAGAAACTCCTGGTCTTTACTCACTTCTCTAAAAGAACCCAATAACTATCAGCACAATGGATTTGTTTTGTTCTTGCATGGAAAACACTGAGCTAACTCCATGGAGATACTCACACACAGAACTTGACCAGATAGAAAAGAAAGGAAGCCTGCTCAGAGCTGATTTCAGTCACACGTATGAAGTAATCCCATCATGTTTCTGCTATCTTCTCTCAAACTTACATAAACACAAACTGAAGTGACATGGTAATAGTGTTTTTTGTGTGTATGGGGAACAATTAGTAATTTTATTAGGATGCATTTCCTCTCATTCTCATATATCAAACAGTTCAACATTAAACAGGAGAGATTTTAATGATGATTATTACTTACGGCTGTGCTTGATAGACAAGAAAGCAAACCAAGAAATGAAACACAAAATCTTTGAAACTCCCATGTTCCAACTCTTCTCAGAGTCTAATTTAATGAATAACCATCACTATCCCCAACCTTTTATCCTTATTAGCTGTAGTTGCAGAAAAACATACGTTCTCTCAGGAGTTTATCCACTAGAGCTCTCATGTGCAGTAGTAATTCAAAGTGTTGAGTCTGCACTCCTTTTAATAAGTGGACTGATTGCAGCTGGTAGCTCGACACTGAGACTGGTATCTGGTCACGCAGGCAGAACCTGGTTAGTGAATCTAAACTTTAAGTAGGACAGACTTGCACCAGATGTCGTTAAACACACAGAAACATTGCAGTGCTGAAGTGAACAGTGTGAGAACTTAACAGATATTCATGGCATAAAGGTAATTTTTATTCAGAGCTTTAATGATGTATGTAATAAAACAGGGGGTGCTGTAGTGGCGCAGGGGCAGAGAGCCTTGGTTGGCAACCTGGTGACATTTGCCACGTGTGTTCTCCTTCTCTCTTTGCCCACTTGCCTGTCTGACCACTTTCGAATAAAGGCCACCAGAGCCAACAAAACCTAAAAAACCCCCCCCAAAAAACCAAGATTGGTTACAAAAGATGGAATTTATTGCAGATCCTCTAATCCACACAGAATCTAAATTATAGAAGCAAATATGTGTCAAACAGTTGTACAGAGCTCACTTTCAACAACTCTTTCTTGGCTCTTTATCTGTTGATACACCAAATTGTCTAACTATTGATTTTAGCTGAAATTTTCCTTCTCCATAATGAATTATAATTGTTCTTCATGTAAAATAGCTAATTATGGCTGCATCAAAATGTGGAAACAAATAGCTGTAACATTAGAGTTACTTGGGTAGAACAAAATTAGTCTGTAATTTTACTTTATCTGTGACATGGCATTAAGATATTATACAGAATATAGCGGGAACTCTTGGCTGCTCCATAATATTTCATTTTTGTATTTTCCCTCAGTGTTTCTTTTATTCGACCAATAAACTTGTCTCCACAAGACATTTGGATGTTACATATTCAGGTGTTAGATGTTTACCAATTCCCCAAATGGTGTTGTATTTGGAGGTTTCATCCTTATGGGGCCTTCTGACACTTTGTTAATGACATTGTAATTTATTTCTCACCAAAACCAGAGAGAAGCAAGCAAGGAAGCGCATGCTTTGCTTTCATACACGTTGTACATAAAACCTGGCCGCAGGATGTGATTCCAGAGGCTTTTATTCCAGCCATTTAGTGTTGATCATCCTGGTCTGTCAAACTTGTCCTTTAAACATGCACCTAGGTGACTCTCCTGTCCCGGCTAATCTGTATGAGAGGCTGAGTCAGCAGATAAATCCCTGCTACCATACCAGAGAGAACACTTCCCAATAACACGAGGATTTGCTCGTGTTGCTCTGACTGCATGAACTGCCTCTGCAAAGCCCCGATCTCTGCGAAGGCTTTAGGGTGAGTTGGTACAGCCACGTCTCAGTTCCTCTAAAAGTCTCCCACTCAATCGAAGCCAACGCATCACACTTAAAATAAGAAACAGTTTACGGGAGTAATTTGTTTTGCGCGCACTGGTGGCTTCTGAATGATTAAACGCATGCTAATTATTTTATTTGGCATAATGTAAAATGCAGAAAATCTATTAAGTTCTCTTTTAGGTCATAAAAAAAGGCGGTGAATTTGCATAGTGAAGTTTTAATTTGCACCCCATCTCATCCTAAACCTAAATATCCCTGCAGGATTGATTTCCTGAAATGTGGAAAAAGCAGTGACAACGGTAAATTATTTATTCAACGCCCAAAATGGATTCTGCTTTATGAGATCTGGCAAAGGAGGACATTCGGTGTGCTTTCTACAGTGAAATCTGCTATATCGCCACTGAAATGATCACATGTATTTACATGATCACATGTATTTTGCCTGCTTACTTACTGAATAAGTAAAATTATGCAGATTTTAATGGGATCTGGTTCTTAAGTTTCTTCAAAAGCCACAGAACATCAGCTGGTTGCATGTGAGGCCTGTGGCACAAATTGATCTAGTTTCCAACAGAATCTCTGTTGCAGCCTGATCATTTGAAAAACCTGTTTTAGCATTAAGAACAAGCAGGATAGTTTGTGGAAACCAAGAACTGGCCTCAGATATATGATTAGCTGGACACAATATCCAACTTTTTGGATGTACACAAGGGCCACTGGAAAAAATGGGATGTATAGTGCCGTTTATATACTACTTTTTTTCATAATACTTTTTTTTTAAGCATTAACCTTTCAATATAGACTTAATGGATTTCAAAGTGTGTTTTAGAAAATCATTTTGTGAAAAATGATCCAGATCAAGTTGGACCTGATTATTTTAGATTCTGAACTTGAGATGACCAAGTGTAGCCCAAATTCCAGAAAAAGCTGTAAAATGCACCTTTAATTTGTTACCCAGTAGGATGTTTGCAAATCTGACTCCACCTTCAGTTTCATAATATACCCTAAGCAGTATTTTCTCAAGAGTTTTTACACTGAACACAGCACAAACTGCCCACGAACACTGGGTCGCTTGCGCCCCCAGCATGAAGCTGTATCACCCTGTGCGGTGAGCCGCAGCAAAATGTAACTTATATTTCCACAAGTAAGTACATAGAGAGAAAAAAAAAAGTGGTTATTCTTAGTTTATCTCGATGCAAATAGTAAAAATGTGCTGCCTCAAACACATGCGGCAGAAAAGATTAAATGAGAATTAAAATAGAACTCACTGTAACTTTTAAAATTACGACAATGTAGCGTAACATGTAACATTCGCATTTATAAACCCGACATGTGTAAACCGAGGAGCCTCGTTTTTTTTAAAAGCATTTAAAAAAACCTGGGCTGGCGTTTATCTCCAACAGCCATTATGAGGGGTACGCCTCGGACAGGTCACCAGGTGATCACATGGCGCTTGGTTCTAGTTGCTTCTAAAAGGGTTTTGCTCTGAAATGCAGTTAGAGAAACCCTCAGATTTATCCAGTCGCCCGTAGATGGCCAGTAACTGGCAAAACAGATTTATTTCAGCAGAATATAGGTCAGTAAGGCGAGTCAGAATAGTTATCCAAGATTCAAGAGACAATATTTTCTGTTGTTTTTTTATTTAAAAGAAATTGTTAATCCATTTGAATTAAAACAAAATAATCATATACATTTTATTGATCGGAAAGTCCCATGTTTATGGAAAATGAAGAAACGCTTGTATACAGTCTTATGAAAAAAATAAATGATTGAACTAAAAAAAAAATGTTTATCTCATTAGTTCCAAAGAGAAAAAGCTATGATAGTTTCTGAACAAAATTATTAAGAGCGCCTTTGGTGAAAAGAGTCAAATGCAGCACTGCAGCTGCAGGTTGCAGACCCTGTTGTCTAGAAGTAAGAGGAAAAATTAAAAAGAAGAATATCTTATTAATGGTTCCTGAGTTTATGCATCATCCATTGTCCCTGTCATAATGAAACTCCAGGAAGGACGACCATCTGCACTAAGCAGCTGTGGGGTGAGAGGAAAAGGACACAAACAAACACAGACTCACTAGGCCAGAAATACCAGCGAGGGGAAAAGAAACAGAAAATCTTGAAGTGTATTACTGCAATAACAGAACATTCCCTAATGTTACACTGGATTTGCATTTACTGTATTTTGCTGATGTCTTGCTGATAAGCAATGCGCATTTTCGGTTGATCCACTTGGAAAAGTCAACAAATCTCTTGGCAAAAGTAATACAGTCAGCGTATGTACGGTTGCGCAGGACATTGAAACACACATTAGTTATTGCGAAACTGCGAGGGAAAAAGCAGACTGAGAAAAAATCAGGGAGAGGCAGAACTCGGAGGCTTGGATCATACCAGGCCGAACTCAAAGCATCCTCATCTCCAAACTGCTGAGTTAGCGTGGCTGCCGCAAAGTCCGCAGCATGATTTAAGGGGCTTGATTTCTTTGAAAACATGTAGGCAGAGTAATTTACTCATACTTATGTTTTCTGTGCATGTACATCCGACAACCTACTCAAATGGATATGTAGCATATGATTCCTTTTAACCGTAAATACTAACATCTGCTCAGGTGAAGCTGTCTCTACATTGCCGTTTTTTACATTTTGTCAAGTCGCAACCATTTCGTTTGGACTTTAATGTGACACGGCGACGCGGAGTAGTGCAGACGGTAAATGTGAAGTGGACAGAAAATAACGGACGGTTTTCTCAGCAACAGGTAGAAGTGTTTCACGGTATGCCCCTAAAAGCTTAGCACAGCTACGGACCGACAATTTTGTCCTCTTTTTCTTTTTTTAAAGCTCAATCTCCCTCACAGTGGACGATGTGACCTGTGACCAAAAATCGAAACGACTCTCGGCTTTATTTAAAAATGTAGCACAAATTGACCAGTCTAAGAGAGAAATGTTTGGATCTGTACATTTTAATCTGCAGCTCTGGTTGTATGTTTGCTGACGATGTCCGGCTGAATCTCCTATGTCCTTGTGTTTAAATCCGTCCATCTCACCCAACTACTCTGTTCAAATTCCCTGCTGAAGAAAACTGTCCCTGCCACCGCCATATTTCACAGCACTCCCTCTTTTCACCTACAATTATACACTTCCTTGTGCTGGTCTACAGTATTCCTTGAGACATGCAACACTTCAAACATGTTCCAGGACATTTATTATTTACTCTCTTTACTGTAACCTTTAAGATCATGAAATGTCTATATTACATGGCAAAAGGGAAAAAAAGGTTTTGGAGTCATTGCATTTGCGTGTTTCTGGTCCGTCCGTAAGTCTGAAGCACATATATAGCTATGGGTGACAAAGCCGCCACTGTTGGCACAACGGAGGCTAGTTTTTGCTTCAAATAGGAAACTGATGGGACACTGGAAAAGACTATTGTTATCTGCAAGTTGTGCCAAGAGCAGTTGACCATTCGGTGAAGCCATTCAAGCCTAAAATAGTATCTCAATGCTAAACATATTTCAGGAAGCAACAATGTCCGTCCTCAACGCTAATGTCTACACACTGTCCACGTTTGTAAAGTAGTATTCTTGAAAGAAGTTACATGAATAATCAGGGGAAACCGATTGTACTTAGTGGCAATTTGCATCAATCCGATGGTTGAATAACTTAGATAAAAGATTAAGAACAATATATATCTTTGTAGTTGAGCTCATATGTCTATTTATTCAATAATTTAACAGCAAAAAGAGTTTTTGAATGGAAGACGTTGCTTATTTTGTCAATATATAGTTTTTGATTAAAATGTGATTAGTTGCGATTAATTACAGACCCCTCAACTAACTTGATTAAGCATTTTACCGAGTCCCAGCACTTAATAAAATGCAGGTAAAAATGACGCTCCGCTCGTGTTCAGCTAACTGTTAGTGCCAGTATATAAAACTAATTAGCTCACCAGCACGTGAGGCACTTTACGTTCCCGAGCAGACTCTATAAATTTGAGAGAGGCTGCCACTCTCTGCGCCTTGCATCTCCACCCCCCCCCCGCAGCCTCCAAGTCTGTTTAATGTTGGCTCATAAACAGACGGCGCTTCGAGATGGGAGCGAGACGCTTAATGAAAATAAAATAAAAAAGCAGGAGCATCTGCAACTGAACATTCGCCACTGTTTGCTGGTGAAGAGCTTCAAATATTTAGTGAGCCCTGAAAGGAATCATATTTGCAACCCGTGTGCCTCGTAGCAGAACACACTGACGTTTCATTATCTTTCAGAATATTGAGGCTGAAAACTTCACACTTTCTTCTCGCACTAAACAGCAGACAAAAAAATTGAGAGATAAATCTTTAATTAAATCAATACTGTGCATGAAATTTCAATAAATAGCTAATTTCTCACGATATGTTGCGATTTGCCTCTGTCGCAGCTACAGACCTTGATGCGTCCACACCGAGTTCGACTCCCTTCTTCGGCATCTTTGCCACATAGAGGCCCAAAGAATTCTTCAAACAAAAAATAATCTAATCTGGTCCAAAGGAATGTGCAACTGGGTAGGCTAATTTAAAAGAATATTCAAAATGCATGCTCACTCATAGCCCACTATACTAGATTACATTTCAGTTCCATGCCAATCTAGAGGAATACTTACAAATGATGCATAGCAAAGCTCTCCTTGCTTTTTGATTGAATAGGCAAATATTCCTGTGCTTAGATGTGGAACTGTAATTTGGGGACCGCACTTTTAAGATTTTTATTTGTTAAAATATTTGAAAACTGCATCAGAGGGTTCCTCCACTTCACGATCATGACCCCCACTGTGTCATTATCACATGAATTCCTTGTAAAATGCAGTGAAGGTTGTAGCTGGAACGTCACAGTCTTTTCCAAAACACTGCACTGTGTAAAGTTGATGAGTGTAGGAAATAAACGGCTTTAATAGAATGCTAAAGTACTAGTAAATAAACATATTGTCTTCCAGTCGCAGTGCGGCAGGTTTCAGTGAAATTCAGGGAGTCGCAGTATATTTTGTCTCTTAGAGGCACACACACACGTCCACATGCTTCCAGTGCCCTGTGTGTTTTTTTTTTTTCCAGAGGCATGTTTGACCTTGGCATGCAGAAAATTTTTTGAAAAAAAAGTTCTTACTTTCCTGAGTTAGAAGCAACCAATTAGTGAAAAAAAACAACAAAAAAACCCAGGAGTCACAGAGTGATTAATTAGCTCACGAGTGCTCCTGTTTTTACTCTGATTGCCAGGCTATAAATATCTGGTACTACAGAGTGAAGCCTCAGAGAAAAATCTTAATGACAAGACAAAAAATATTACATTTTTCCATATGTTTCTGTTTTCTTGCCGGTTTCCTGTGATGCTTAGCTTCCCTATGTGCTGCTTTACGCTTCTCTCACCTTCCCTAAAAATGTCCACTGCTATTTTAAAGGTCACCAAATGGCTTTTCACTGTTTGTCAATAAGATCACCTTTGATAAAGCGCCCCCTGTGGGGCCTATTTTCAAGACAATGCCAGGACTGGCCTTTGTGGCTTTAAATGTCAGGGAAACTTGTATTCACTGCATTCACTTAGACCACAACTGCTGGCTGTTTGCGTCGAAAACACAGAACTGTGTGTATAATGTGATTCCTCAACTCAGCGTTTATATAAGTAATAACAGTACAGTCAGAGAGAGAGAAAGAGTGTGTGTGTCCTTAATGCATTCCTCTCTTGGTCTTTTGGAGTACAAACCTGCCACCTAGTGGTTTTGAGATGTGAACGTGAAATGCTGGTAGCTCTGTTAGAACTGTGTGCCTATATGGGCCTCCATGGGGAAGGGGGCTTTAAACCATTTAAAAATGTTAATTTCACCCTTAGTCCCTTTCTGGTTCATTTGCAGAGGAGATAAAACGTTAGGGGGACAGCTTGTGTTAATGTCTGAGTGTGTGGCATTTGAAAGCTTCAGTTTCTGCAGCAGCCTCGGCACGGACACATGTATGCAGTGAGAAAAGAAACAGACATAAAACAGGCTTTAATGAGCGGGACTTTTGGATATAAATTCAGTTACTAAAGATGAGGTATTGCGCTGTTTCAAAAGGTCAACGCAGACACCAATCGTGATATAATTTTTTTTCCCCATGATGCAGTTAAGTTAAATATTTTAATGTTTTATTGCTTTGTTAAACTGCAGAAGTCTGCTGTAATGTCTGCGGAGTATGTTAGAAGCCAGATTACTACAAATGTGTTTGTAGTACAGCATAAAGTCCTGATTCACTGCTTTTCACAATTCTTTTAGGATATAACATCTGCAGCAGGGTTCTCCAGCCGGCATTGGATCTCAGGACATTTTGCAATAGCTCTTTGTGACTTTGGGTAAAGTGATGAAAAGCAAACTAATGCTTTTTGATAAAGATGCAATATTTAATGCAGATTTTGACAGTTTTTCAGTTTGTTATGTAATGATTACCTTAGTTCTTATCACAGAATGAGACTAAAAGCAGCCGCAATATCTTTTTTTACTGATTTTTCTTATAAATCAATATAAACTATATCCTTTTTTTAACCTTATCCAACAGATATCTACATTACACAGAAGCAAATGTCTCCATCCTGTGTTTATTTTTATATATTTTTTTTTTCTTTAGTTTAATACGTAAATACAGAAACAAAATGGTGGTTCTTTAAAAATGACAGCACATTAAATTTTGCAGATGTTTTTTAAAAATAATATAAGTTGTCTTTTTTTCCAAAGGTCAAAGCACAATTCTGCCTCCAAATGAGTTTTATTTTGCTGGACTGACTGCAAAAGTGCAAAGGTTGCAGATTCCTGTTCTATACAGAAGCATCTGTAATCAGTATTATAATTCAGACCAAATTTGACCAATCTATGCGTTGTGGTTTACATATAGTCATGTCTCAAGCTGGTGGTTCTAATGCCAAATATGAAAATCAAAAAAGAAGAATTGGGAAATGTCCTTTTTTATTTAAACACAGGAGTTCGTGATTTTATAAATAATAAACCTGTCTTCAGTGTTTAATAATGCAGCTACTGTTTTATCAGTACTAAATATTGACAGACAGACAGATAGGGAAATTTGTTTGAAGTAGTTTTTGAACTCTTCTAAAAACACAGAAATATTTGTGTTTCATTGCCTAAAAAACATATTGTCACCTTTATAAAATAATGACCCAAGTCATTTTTTTGCCAAAAGCAATTACTTTTTGCCTAAAATATCTTTGGAAAGTAAGAGGTGGTGATCTTTCTTATTTTTTTTTTTGCCAAAATCATTTTGGAAAAAAAAACAAACAAAAACAAAAAAAGACATAGGCCAATATTTTAGGAAGGTGATGATATTAGGGTCTAAGTGACAGAAAAATTAATTTCATGTCAACATGAATTTATGCCTGCATTGAAGATGGGGCCTGAAACGTTGGGTGGAGGGTCAGATTGTCCACATCAACGCTGCATGGTCTTTTAACAAAACACACACATACACTCTCACACACGCATACATGAGAACAGAGTCAAAATATCTGTACAAATATTACGAAAAGAATCTATATCTATGGTGAATCATCAAACCCTACAGCCACTTTGTTCTTTCCAACAACTTTTAGTTTGATATTTGGTTTTCTATCGTAATGAAAATATTTATGCTAAACTCCAATGCAGACGGAAAATGTCAAAGCGCGAACCAACAGCAAGTTATTCTAGCTTCGCTCGAGGACAGAATGAGAGAGACTGTTGGTTGGGAGGCTGAAAGCATCAGCTTAAATAGCCTTCAATCTTGCACTGTTTGAGCCAGCTATGTTTGAAGGCTGCGCAGGGTATAAAATGCAGAAGAAAAAGGATCTTTATTGATTTGAAATGCTGAAAACCAGGGCATATTTGGTTGGCATACGTGTTGCATCACCTCTTTCACAAAAACACACTCCATAAGCGCTCTGAGTCTCTGTAATTTCTGTAGCTCTGAATGACAAAAGACTTTTTTTATTTCTGTGTAAATTCTTTGTGTGTTTTTGTTTGTTTTGTTCAATAATGCACCAACTGCAGTAGCTTCAAACACTTGGAGATTTGGACAGAGTGCTGCATTCGGTCTTATTTGTCGCTCCATTTAAAAACCTGCACATACATTTATAATTTAGCATTTTTGTCGCAACTATGGATGTTTAAGTGAACGTGCTGTGCTGGGTTTGTGTAATGATGGAAAAGATGGAGAAGTCAGCCTAATAGAGTCCTTATTTGCACCGTGGTTTTGATGTTTTAAGCCACTTTGGGCGAATTTAAAAATATTTACCCACTTTTCGTATGCATGGTCCAGATTTATTAGATTACTTTCTATATTTTATTATATTTTCACCATTATACTGACATTTCATTGTCATCACACTATTTCTTGGAGTACTAAACCTTTGCTCTTTGCTTTCAAAGCCTCTCCAGCTTGCTGCCTTCAATGCCCACTCATGTCTTGACCTTTAGTGCAATTAATGGCGAAATGTTCCTGCAGTTCTTTTTAATTAGCTTCACTTTTTTCAGCTGTTTGTTTATCTTTCCTGAACCGGTTGGAGTTGAGGAGAGATATCTGCAGGTTGCACCCAAGTCCCAAACAAATGATCATTCAAAGGGAGGCTGAATGGCGGATGTGCTCCTGGGTTGGCCGAATCCGCTTACTGCTTGTGAAATATTCAGTGTTATTGATGCCCTGACTAAGGACTCAAAGTGTTTATTTCTGACCTGTTTTCATGAATGTACCTGATATTTTGACGTTTTACTTTCGAATCTGAATCTGATGTGTTTGCTGTTTGTCTCTTCAGGGCCATGCTGAGTGACATTGGGGACTATGTAGGTACAGACATTGAAATATCCTGGTTACCTAACCTGGATGATTTAATGAAAGGCTATGCCAGAAATTTTCGCCCTGGGATAGGAGGTGAGTATGAGATCTAGGGCTTGTGGTGTTGGATTGCAGTTCACCCCCTCACATTTACCGCCATCCTTAGCATAACCCAAGCAACAGAGCACGGATGTTTGCGTTTGCTTTTCCAATTGAACCGTGTCCTTCTTTTAGGTATTTTTCTTGCTCCACATTAAAGCAAAGCTATGCTTACTTCATGCAAATACACCTGCTTTAGTTTTCCTAAAAGGCAAATCGTCGGTTAAGGACACAAATTCATTTGGTATGAGAGGCTTTGCTAAAGCGATTATGGAGGATGACGGCCCTCAAGGACAAGCTGCAGAGCAGTTGGGGAGGGTTGGGGGTGGCACGAGCTTCGCAAACCCCTCTGGAGACGTTGCTAAGAATGGCTGCTAAATGTGAAACATCCAACGACCACAACGATAGATTTCTCAATCTCACAGCTTAACTCAGCTGAGCCGAGAGTCGAAAGTGTGGGCGAGGAGAGCTGCTGGGACCACATGCACCGTCCTGTGCACCGCACCTCTGCGGAGACCTGCATGCCGTCTCCACGTTTATATTATTGTGAGATCATCGATGTGCCGAAAAAGTTAATCCAAACGCAAGGGCTGCCTTGACCATGGAGGAATCATGTCTGTTAATCTTGCCAATCCCCTTCATTCAACTCCACTCCTAGTGAGGAGTCTTGTCTGCAGTAGAAACATGAGTACGAAAAGGAATTTGTAATGTTTTGCAACTGAAAGGACATTTGCAAGAATTTTGTGTTGGAAAGCAAACCCGTCTTTTAGTTTTCGTGAACTGTTTAGGAAATGAAGTGCTGACAAAGAAATTCTTCATTAGATATCTTGAATTTACTAAATTCAGTCGTGTTCTTTGTGACTTTGGGAAAAGTTATGAAAAGCAAACTAATGCTTTTTGATGAAGATTGGTTTGAGTGACTGAAATTTAAGCCAAAAGTTTTGTTTGACAAAACAGAAGAAAAACAGTGCTCATCCTTTCTTTGCAAAACATTTGTGAATCACATTTATCCATTTGTCCAGCTGTCTTTATTTATGTGTGCAGCCTCCATTTCAGAAGCTGTTTTAAGGGAAAAGTGTCACCGGCAAATGGGCAGCACATAAACCTGCTAAACTAGGGCTGGACAATAAATCATCAACAATTTATATTATGACAGGCACGTGATCATTATCAATAGACAATAGATCTGATAGAATATTCAATATATAGAATATTCACTGAAATCCGTTCCAGAATCACACAGCATTCTGGGATATGTAGGCAGAGGAAGGTTTTTAGCTGCTCAACCTCTCACGATGAGGTACGCAAGGTTGGTGGCATCCACTAACTCACTCACTCTTTGGTTACCTAGAAACTCAGTCTGAGCTCAGCTGGAGAAAACAACAGTGGACTCGAGTGGTTGCTTGCAGATATCTGCCATTTTAAACACAAAACAAATCCCAATTTAAGCAAACGTTATTTTCTGAAAACGTTGTCAGCCCCTTTTTGTACTCAGAACATGTAGAGATGAAACTGTGAAGAGACGAAACAGTCAATAATGCAGCTGGGAGGGTGGGGGTCAGGGGGTGACAATAAAATCTACAGCAAAAGATTTTAAATGACAAAAGAGCAAAGCGAGACAGATGCAGAAAGCAACAAAAACAGCTCCATTACTGTCGGGCTTTGCAGCACATTAAGCGACAAAGGTCAGTGTCTCTACCTAAAATTTCCAGATCATATAGATACACAACTAACATAGATTTTTTTTTTTAATCTCTGCTATGAAAGTGTTCCTAAAAATCTCAGATTTTATCATAAAAAAATAAAGTTTGTGTGTAGGTTGTAGAAAATATATATATATA
>CAEGAE010042526.1:0-10730 GCA_903067095.1 Girardinus metallicus
TAGCAAACTAATATTCTATTGAGAATAAAACATCGGCTTGTGAAATTGGAATGTCATTGCATTTTACTGATATTCTTTAAAAAAAAAAAACAAATATCCTAAGTCTTATGGATTTAGGATAAGTAATAAAAATAGTGCTTTCTGTTTTTAACATGTGAGGTTTTAGTCAAGATAAAGTCACAGTTAGACCTTGAAGTAACGGATAAAGTTTTGTCTTACATGAGCCGTCATCTTACATGGATCATTGCACCTATTGCAGCTTCCTCACAGATCGTAGATTATAATTTTTCGATTTTGATTTTAACCAGTGCCATTTGTTTTGATTAAAATGTCTCTAAATATAGGAAGGAAGTCTCTAAGTTGGTAACAGTGGGGTCATTATTGATAAATACAAGCTTGCAGACATGACCTGGTGGGCCGGTCTATCAGTCAAACCACTCACTGCAGAGCAGGAGAGGAAAGTGGCTGATTTTAGAAAAGACCCGAGGATGAGATCGGCTTCATGTAAATGTCAACCGATCACCGATATCGAACATATCGGCACAGCAAAGATTCTTAATTTTGGCACTTCATTTCAGCAAATAATTTATTTGTTCTTTACTAGAATTGGTCGCCTTGTTAGTCAATCAGAATTGTTTACCAAAGATAAACAGTTGTGATGAGGCTGGCTTCCTCCTAATTATTACTGTTACTCCAACTGGGAAAACACTCATGATGCAGCTTGACTTGCTGGATCTCATGTTAATGATCTTCAAACAAAAAGGCAATTAAAGTCACAGCGAGAAAATAAGAGACGTTCTATTTTCTGTTTTTTAGCAGCAAAAGACATAAAAAGCAACAATCAACTTCAAGTTGAACTTCTATGTCTCCTGTTTACATAAACCCGCTCTATAAAATAATACATGCTTTTAAGTTTGTGATATTCTAAAACTCTTACAACAAACTGACATTTTTATAATACTAATACAGGAACACTTGGAGTCGTTTTGCGTATTTTTGAAGTGTGCTAAAAAGACGAGTTTTTGTCATGTATGTAGCGGTGCACTTATTCATACTGAAAACACTTAAGCCGTGTCATTTCAGTACATGTACCAAGCAAATACAGCACTGTTTCATATCTGAACACACGCAGACAGCTCTGTAGCATAACTTTAAAAAGCGAGTCTAAACCCAAACAGGAGAACTCCCTGTTTTCATTCAACTACCAGTCAGTCACAGAGGCGTTGAAGAGTCTCTGCTTCGTTCACATGCAGATAAACCAGCAGATAAGCTGTCAGTCCTTTTTTTTTTTTTTTTTTTCTCTCCCTCCTTACTGACCTGCAGCTCTAGAATTGGTTTACTGGGCCTGTCTTGATCTCCTGTTAAAATCCAGTTTGACATTTGCTTGGTTCAATTATCATCTACTGCTGCTGCTGATCATTGGTGCATGGCAGCGCTGCCTCTCTAAACTACCTCAGCATTTCTTTTTCCTTTATTGTCCTGGAGGAACGTTTCTCCAGGAGCTTCTTTCACTAGATCTACCCACCGATTAGATGACAGGAGTTGTGACTGCAAATCAGTTGTCTTTAATTAATAAAACATGTACTATGAAGGTGTGAGTTTAATTAGAGCAATTATCTGTAGCTCGGAAGACAAAAAACTGTGACTGAATAGCTTCGTAACCTTTAACTGAATATTTATAGTAGCTTTTTTTTTTTTTTTTTAAGAATCCAGTTGAGGTTGAATGTCCCAAAATGTGGCAATGGAGTGGGAACATTTAAAGGAAACGTAGCAAAGTAGTGCCGATTACAACATAACCTTATATATCCACAATAATAAAAAGAAATGCAACTGAAAAATCACCATTGTGCTTTTTTAATAACTAGAGAATGATTGGTTGTCAGATGTGAAAAGACAATCCTTTTATAGTTAAACCTTTCATCTCACCAGGCTAAATGCTGACAGTTTTTTATTTACTTTGCTGGCCTGAAAGTACTGAAACCCTCCAAACACTGTGGTGCTAACCTAGGGAAGTAGAGAAGAAAACTTTTTCTTTCAGCAGAAGACAAGAAAATATAAGATATGAACAAAAAGAAGTGATTATTGAGTTTTAATATGATTGACCAGCACAGATTGTATGTATGACACAATGGAAAGCAAGTGATATGTACATATATTGACAAATAACGCAACAAGGATAGGCAGCAAAGGTGCTCTGACCATATTAAACCAGAACTAGTAAACATGGCAGAAAATCAGCACTGTACAGATCACTCTGAAAATAACATTATCATGGTGGAGGCAGCATCACATTGACATGTGGTTGTAAAAATTGTTCCAGTTTAAATCAAAGAATCCATCTTTGTAGAAAAGTATGGTGTTGGTCATTGTCTCACAGATGGATGGCATTTTAAGTTTCCTAATAAAAGATTATTATTAAAGGCAAATGAGAATCAGAGGCAGACAGCTTAGCAAACAAGCTATCCCTTGCTAAATGTTGCTCTTTTTAAAATTCTCATTTAACTAAGATAATAAGTTGAGGTATCAAACACAGTTGGTTTTTGTGCTGTGACAACCTTTCTTCTTTTGCTTTTTGTAGTGTTTGTGTTGCAGCTCTCCACTTTAGTGTCTGTAGTGTTTTTTTTTTCCCCCACAGATAGCAGTGAGAGTGGAGGAGCGAAGGGTTAGGAGAGAAACCATTAACTAGTGCAATCAGATAAAATGTGCTCTAGAGACATGTTGCCCTGTTGGCCTTCTCAGTTATACCCGTCAACATAATTTGAAAATGAACAACAAATTCAGCAGCTGTCAATTGCTGTTTTTACAGAGTTATGGCGAAGCACCGCAGGGTTCAGTTAGAAACATGAACCTATCTTGAAACGTTTGCGGTATCCGTTTCCTGCAGAAAGCACATGTCTTTATTGGATTTTGTTTTCCTGTGTGTGTATTGTTTTTTTTGTTGTTTTTTTCCTTGTGCAAAAGTGTATTGATTCTTCTGTTTGTGTAACTGCATTCTGACACCTAATAGAAGTAATGAGAGCTCTTCAGGAGCGTTGATGTGTTCAGGCTGAAAAATGGAGAAAAGCAGCAGGTAGTTGTATTGAAAATAATCTGGATAACAAATGCTTCTCAATCTACCAAATAACAATAATCATTTTTGCTTTTCATTTCTTTAAACTTTAGAAATGTAAAACATTTTTCACAAATTTGTGACTGTAAAAATCTTGCCTAATGAGATTATTTTGAAATTTCGAGACAAAACCTGACAAAGAAGGCTGGTTCTGCAGACTATGCGGGACCATCTCAAGATTATTGTGAAAAAGGTTCTTCATTAGATGGAGATAAGTCTGGATAACACTGAACATCCTCTTCATAAAAATTCAGGCACACCAGCAGCAACATATAAAGCAAATGGTAGCATGATGATTTACACAAAGGTAGAAATATAAACTGAAATTATTTAAAAGCTATGAAGCAGAGGTGCATAAAAAATGATTAGATAATCACAACTCCTTGTCCTGGCAGTTCTGAGTCCGTTCAAATTGCCTGATTGATTGTAGTTGGCTTTTTTATTTTATTTTATTTTTTAACACAGTAATTGAATACTGGTAATTTAAGTTACACAATTTTATGTACAAACCTATTTTAGTTTAATTAAAAGCTGATTAAATTTGATAGCATGAAACCCTTATAGAATTGTTTTAAGTAAATTTGCTTACAGTCTTTTCCTCTTATCAGTCACAAAATTGAAACAGAATCTCTACACCGCTTGAATAGAAAAATTGTTTTCTGACTCAAAATTGTTTCATTCAGTCATGCCATGTTCTGTGATCTTTCCAACTTTGCTTTGTTACATTTTGATCGGGCGTCTCCAGGAACATCAGTTGTGCTGCAGACCCCTGGGATGGTTCCTGGAAACGAGACAAATCCACTTCTCTCTGACTCTTCCAGTTCTCCCTCATAATGAAGAACCTCTTGGCTCTCTGTTGCATGTTAGACAGATTGGAGAGTTGCCCAGGGGGGGTGTTGAGAAGAATGGATCAACCATGTTGGTTTAAAGTTGCATGATGATGCCAGCTCACTCAGTTCAAACCCATCCATTAGGTGGCACACATACTGCGCTCCCCTAGGAGGAGTGACCTTGCAGAGCAGCATGTAAAGAAGCTGCCATGTTTCTATCTGAGCTGCAACGTCAGTCTGTAGTGTTATAATGGGCTTTAAAGGGGATTATTAGTAGCTTTTGCTTGCATATATGATTAAACTGAAATAAACCTTGTAACTATTATGTAAACGGTTACAAGTTATTTCTAGGGTTTCTACTTGCTTTGAGCTAAAACCAAATTAACATTTCTATCTACCAGATAATTTGCTAAAATCACACTAATCTAAAAAAGGACAAGGTCGTAAGATTGCTGAAAAGGTTATGTAAAGGGGGGGGGGAAGTGAACACAAGGCAGGCAAGAGCAGAGCGTAAAGTTGCCACAGGGTGAAGACATTATGTATAAAACATCCTAAAAGGGCTATTCCGAATTAAGTAGGAATTCCAGCGTTCCATGTCCAATTTGAGTCATAAATATAATATTAAACGGTGATTTATCACTTGAGAGGGAAGTTATTAGAAATGTTGTCTAAGAGAAATCATATGGAGACCTCACAAACCGGTGCTCCACTGTAAACCTTAAAAAAGTTTAGCATTTGATAACAACTCGCAACAAAACAACTATTTGTGAAACAAAAATTCCCTCAATTAGTTGGAAATAAATTCTCACTCAATTATTTATTTATCTTGGACTCTGAAAAGAAGAGAGTCTGAGATAAAAAAAAAATAAAATAAAAATGCTAGTGGTAATTATAATGAAATAATTTCATTTACGATGATTTTAATTTATTTAATCTTAGAGCCGTTTTTTGTTTTTCAAAACCTAAAGTAAAAACCTAACGATGTCATTTTCTTACCTGAGAAACTTTATGCTGACAAATGACGCCCACGGCTGCCTTTGTGATCTTGTTACTCTGACTCTTTTTTCCACTGGGTTGTTAAATTTGGGTACATGTGGGTAGACTTTTCAGTGGGAAGGGGGCATTTTGAGCTGGTTCATGTTTGTCAATAAAAACTTGCTAATAAACAGAACTTCATAGTTTCCAATGCAGGTGCATGACTGAGCAAACTGTTGAAGCTTAACATTCTTGTTGTTTAGTGATGCCATCCCCGTTTCAGTTCATTTTAAAATGTTCATTTCTGTTTCTCAAAAGTAAATCAAAGTATTTATTGAGCAAAATCAAAAATAAACACAATTTTTTTTCCCCATAAAATGTTTAACAGAGAGAGACAAATGTCTGAGGAAAATAGTTAGCAAGAACTGAGATGAGCTGCACCAGATGGCCACACAGTTTGCGATCCATATTCAGGCTTTGCTCACAGTGAAACCCTTATCAGGATGAGAAAGCACAGGCAATGAAAAACTGATGAAAAACCATAAAACATAAGTTTACCACCTTTTTTAGCTTCAAAAGGTCTGACAAAACCGTATCTGGTTCGGCAAGGTTTCCGCGGCCAACAGCTTTGCAGCGGTGACCCAGCTGTTTGAAGCTCACACGGGTCTTGTTATTTCAAGCATATTAGCTTCACTTCAGCGCAAATCTCCAGGTGTGCACCAAGCAACGCCTCCCCGGCCTTGTTGTTCCATTCCAACTCCACCTGCTGGAGGGAGCTCTCCCAGCTACGCCCAAATTAACCACCAGCACCAAAGATCACAGGTCACACATGAGAGGATGTGACGGCTGCTTGTTGGATGGAAAGGTTAATGTCATGCTTGTAAGGCGATTAAAATTCATGATGGAGAGGAAGGAGGTGGATGAAGCGCTGGAGAATTGTGTCTAGCTATAAAAAGCAAGTGGTCTTTGAGATTTTTTTTTTTTACCAGAAAACAACTTAAAATGTAGATAAATGTCACCATGACTGAATCAGAATATATACATGGCGTTTTATACATTGTTGGTGTGACTGTGCTACGGTGTTGAGTGGTTTTCCTGCACTTCTAAAGTCGTGGATGCGATTTCAGCTGCTTCCTGTCGCATGATGACGAGCCCCTGATAAAAAATGTCAATAAATATGCAGGTATTTTGGCTCAGTACTTTAAAATCTCTGAGATTGGAGATTTTTCAGACAAGAACCTCCTGCTTTGCTTAAAGTCATGCCACAGAATTTCCCCTCAAATTCAAGTCTGGACTTTGATTGGGCCACTCCAAAGCCTTTATTTAAATTTTATTTTGAGTAGGATTAATAATTCTACCAGAGGTAATGGATGCATGACCTAAAAAACATTTTGTTTTTTTAAATCTTGTTAGTTTTCAGAATATTTTCATATAGACTCTTTTCAAGTGATTTTTTTATTTTTGATTCTGTCTAGAATCAGGAATGGTTGTTGTTCAGTAAGTTTAAGAGTTTTTAGGGGAATAATTACTTCTTTTTAAACCTAGCTTTAGGTTTGTCCTTTGCACAGCAAATGAAATAATTTGAAACAATTCGATGTGACAAAAAAGCAAAACAAAACTGCAAAAACCAATGAGGACAAACAAATAAAAGGATAGTTGCCAAAGGTAACATCAAAATACCCTTGGGCAAAAAATTACCTAACGAGATCGATTCATTACATCCCTGTGCTCAAGGCACAAAGCTAATAAATACAAGTAGATATCAGATATGTGAAAAATATTAGATGAAATATGCTTGCTAAACTCTACCTTTTTTTTTTTTTTTTTTCAACCAACCGTACTTGAGGACGGCAAACCGGAGGAAAACGGAGTGTGGTTCACCAGAGTGTGTCGAATGTTGAAGGTGTGAGTCAAGCTGCCCCTGTCAGGTCGTGTCTGATGGCTTTCTTCAGCTGTCATTTTGACATAAGGCCATGTGCACATCACCTTTGGACAGCGTGAAGGTGAACTGCCTTGACATTCAACTTTGTTCACAGGTCATGTGTGCCGTACAGAGAATCTGTATCAAAACAGGAGAATCGCAGAGAACAGAGTCTCATGTCATACATGTTGCTTGTGGCAAATAATGTCAAGCAATAGTCATGATTGTGGCAACCCATCTGCGTATTTAATCTATACCCTTGATATCATGGGTCGTTTTATTAAATACGTCGCCAGAAGCTTAACAAAACTAAATGAATAAAGCTGCCGGTCGAGAACACCTAAAGGGCCAGATGTTGTGAAATTCCCAGGTGTGATTTAGATCGACAAACTATTATGAAAATTCAGAATTTGTTTTCAAGTGTTCAGTGCACAGAATACTGAACTTTTTGGTGATGTGATATTATTTTAGTAATACAATGACCTCAGAAACAAACTATTTGCTGGTTATTAGATCAGCTATCATCTCAGGTCGGACATGCAACTAGCATGGCATTCATAGCTCGCCAACTGTAGCTTAAACTAGTTTTCACCCTACAAATGTTTATTGTTTTTGCGACCAATAATGGTTCAACACGGCAACATTTTATGGGGTTTCTTTGTAACCAACGGAAAACTGTAGTAGCGTTCTCTCAGCTGGTTGCCAGTGCACAACAATATATGAGGAAGGGTCAGCAATGTGTTACTGTATTCTACACAGTCTGAGAAAACTCAGTCCCTCTAACACTTATTCTGGAATCTCATTAAAAGGAATGAGTAGACCTGGCACTATAGCAAATTTTGCTGGAAGATAATTTCTCCCAGAAGTTATTGCGATTAAGCGTTAATATTATTGTTTTGATACCATTTACAAGTAATAAAATAGTAATAATGGCAAGAACACGTTCTCAAAGATCAATAAACTTTAAATTCCAATGAACATTTAGACACTGGAACCAGAAGACATTTGAAATATTCAAAATTAAAAAAAAGACAAACGACAAAATGAATTGCGAAGTCTCTGTAAACAAAATTATCTTTCAAAAAAAAGGGATGGTTGAGACCAAAGCACCAGACTAAAAACTTTGCATTCAGTCTTTGATAAAAAGGGAAGGAAAAGAGAAAAACGATAAAAGAAGCAAGTGAAAATGACTGAGTTTCGTTTAATTTATCGTGCGTTTAACTGATTTTTAAAATAGAAAAATTGTTTAAAATAACATCTGTAGCCGGCCGACGGCGAAACTCAAGTAAGAAAATGGAGATTCGTGCATTACTTCTTAAAAAACAACAACAAAAAAAACATGTTTAATTTCCGTTTAAAGTTTCATTACAATTGATTAACTGTTTGTCTCTTTTTTTAGAATTTGGTTCCTGTCCAGCATCTCTTGCCCTATACTTTTCTTCTCCTCTCCCGTTTTCTTATCATCTCTCCCTTCCTCGCTGTCTAATGAGAAAGTATCTCCAGTTCCCTTTGGCTCTCTGGTCTTTGATCTGATATGAGCCCTTGAAAGCCTCTTGGTTTTCCTCTGTGTATGGTTACATTTGTCAGTTGTAAGACCCTGATATGAAGAGTTGCATATATTTTTTTCCTGTCTTCCTCTGCTGCAGCTGTCTGATCAGAACAGCAGCAAACGGTCATGTTGGTTCAGCTGGCTGACAGATACAAGTCCTTTCACAACAGGAATATTTTCTGCACACCCCATTTTTCACTCTCTCTGCTCGTTTGTTTTAAAGAGAGTGTCACTGGCTCTTTCTCCTCTTTAAAACGCACTGAATGGCGCTTTCTGTGCCACGGGTGGAAGTCCGATCCACAGTGGGTTCACACGTGTTTTCAATGTTCATTCTCCTGACAATTCAGAAGTAGCCATGTTGTCATTTTTAAACGTTCAGATGTCAGTCCAAACCAGACATGTTATGAGAAAACACAAGTTTGTACGCCTTGTAATTTTATTTGAATCACTCCAAGGCTCTCTGTGTTGGGATTCAGTCCAAGGTCTTAGGAACGACATGTCAGCTAAAGGTTCTAACAAAAGTCTGCAAGCGCACTGGGACAAAACGTTTAAAGGAAAATATAAGCAAGAATTTCATCAGACATTAAATTATTCCATTAATATTCAATTTATTTTTATTAAAAGGCAATATATTGTATATTTTAATTACAACTATTGGGCATACATTTTTTGTTAGATGTTCCTGACTTTTCTGAATCTTTTAAATATATAAACACAGAGTGAATTTGATATTTGGTATGTATTTGCTAGTGAAAGAAATAGAAATTAAATACCAGTAATAATTTATTAAAGCCATACATTTTGAATGAATGTTATTGGGTAAACTCATTTGTTTAGCTTTAAATGTTATCAGAAAGACTTGAAGATGAAAAAATAATTGAAATCCACCTCAATATACACAAACTGGCAAAATTTGACACAATTTGCGTCAGCACAACGAAAGTTACGTGGGAACAAACGAACACTTGAACCTTGGGTTCAAATTGAGCTTGTAATTGTTTTTCGAAGATTAAGTATTTGTTCTCTTGGTGGCAATTGTTAGTGTCCAGAATATTTATGTAATCATTACTGGACCAGCTAGAATATCCAGGATTGAATTGGGCTGTTTTACTGTGACAATCAAAATTTGAAAAAGGCAATTTAATACAGATCATTTCTGGTCATCGCTCTGCGTACACACTGGTACAATTTGTGTGTGCCGCAGGGCCACACATTTTCAGACAGGGCCATAAATCATCTAATTGGGATTCAATGGTCCTTTTCAGTCCAGTCAAGGGCTATGTAAACCACCGCCACAGGTACGCTGTAGGCGACAGGAGGAGACAGCGATAAATAACACCACAGTGTTTAATGAAACAATAAGAAAATATTATTTTAACAGCCCTTCAGTCTGAAGACGCAGATAAATCAGGGGGTCAACAGACCTGCACTCACACGTTTCCTGCAGCCTCCCTCTTTTTCTGTCCTTTCCACCACACTGTTAAACTTTCTGTACTCGGCTCAGACGTGTTTTTTGTTTTCTTATTCCAGTACAAACAGTGCTTTGTAACACTATTCCAGCCACGCAAGCTTTTCCATATTTTGCCACATCACAACCACAAACTTCTATGTATTTACTGCAGAGTTATGTGGTAGTGACCAATTTAAATTGTAATGAAGATTATTCATGGTTTTCAAAGTATTTGACAAATATCACATCTGAAATGTGTGGTGTGCTTTTGTATTTGGCTCACTTTTTTCACACCGTCATGAAACTGAGCAGACAGGTTAGGGAGAAAGTTTTGGAGAAGTTTATGAAGGAGTTATGTTGCAAAGAAGAATCACCAAAAATTACACTTATGTACTAGGCTTTCCTCCCAGAGAGACTCGGTGCAATAGAATCCACATTTTTAACATTTCTATTTGTAAAAAGAAAACAACACAAAACAAAAATCTTTAAATCCTCTAAATCCTTTTTCCTTGTATTGCCACATGGTGTATCTATTTGGAATGATCTCCCTCCTATAGTCCCAATATAACTTTATCTCTAGTTTTTCTGGTTTCTCCTACAGCTCACCATTTTTAAGCCCGTTGTCACTTCAGTTTAAGGAATGAAGATACACCATGTTTCAAATTATTATGCAAATTGAATTTAAGTGTCATAAAGATTACATTTTTTGTTTTGCTATTAAATTCATAGATGGTATTGTGTGTCAGGGCTCTTTGAATAACTATAAATAATTTCAGAGTTTGATTAGTTTGTCTGTGAGCTCAATTAAAGAAAATGTATTTAAGAAGGATGTTCCACATTATTAATCAGGCCTCAGGTTTCAAGCAATATTGGAAAGAGAAAGAATCTCTGCTGCC